>JARSSU010033559.1:0-20710 GCA_029619165.1 Eurosta solidaginis
TTTATGAGCAACACTTAAATTTTTTATTTGTATTTTCTATTTAAACTTAGTTGTTTTTATTGTTTTTTGCTTACAACTTTTCTTAACAATTATATGTATGTTTGCTTGTGGCAGAATTTATATGATGTGGTGCTATTTTTATTTTCATTTTAAATTTTGTTGACAATTTCTGCTTCTTCGTCTGTTTCTCCATGTGTATGTTGACAAATACTGGTTGTCTGTCATGTCATATCTATCTAATGCATTTGTTAATTACTTCATTACGCTTGCAGGCATTGACATACATACCACACACGCACGTACATACAATTGCACTGTTTCAATGGAAAGTTTTTTTATGAATTTATTCGGTGTTAATGTTGTTATTTGCACAAAAAGTGTTGGAGTTGCGTTGTCTATGCGGGGAGTCTGCGCATAATTTTATGGACTTATTAAAGCGCAGCGAGTGGCTCATTTAAGGAAAACTTGCTCTCAATTAGGCAATATTTGTATAGCTGTGTAAGTAATCGTTTATATGTACATATATACGTGATTATGGTGCGTTTGAGTAAGTTGTTGTAGCCTATAAATGAATTGAATTAAATAATTACTACATACTATAAATGACTTTGCGAAAAGAGAGTAAAAAAAACCATATGGGTAAACGTAACTTGAGACTAATTGAATTTAAATCGAGTTTTGTTATTGCAAGGAATGGAAAAAAAAATTAATTTTAAAATTAGAAATTAAGGTAGTAGAAGTAAAAGTATACTTTTTATTTCAAGTATTACCCAAAATGATAGATGCCACGCCAATACATCAAATTTTTAAAAATATTTAAGTTCCCGATATCTGTGTAACTATTGTAAAAATGTATAATAACCCCATATGTGAAAGAGATAAATTGGAGGGGAAGAGGGAGTAGTGAGAGAGTGACAAATGTAGAGAATAATAGAATAGTATTGGGTTTTGAGGGTAGCACCACGACTTTAGGTTTACTGTGCCCTCCCTGCACAGCACTGCATACAGCCTTAAAGCCTTTTTTAGTTTTTTTTTGTGTGTTTCATGGAAGGAGGAAATTCTTTATGCACTGGGCGGGATATTTACGCCCTTCTGTGCAGGTGTTTGCGAAAGTAATCGTATCCGGTTAGAAACTGGTTCAGGTAAAAGTCTACCTCTCCGTGTGGTCACTTCAAGCATGGATTCAGTTCAGGAACTAGTTGCCTGGTTCACTTTCCTACGATGCTGTTGCTCCTCTTTTCTTGCCAGCGTCGAATCGATTCTTCTCACGTCTGCATGGCAACAGCAGCTCTACTCAGTTTCGATCCGTTGCCGTATATTTCTTTTCTTTCCTCAGCGAGAACATATATCCGTATGGTTCCCGCAACGACCAGGAAAGCTTCAGCCGAGACCGTGCGGTAAGGCGATGATTTTCGCAGCGCCCCTCTGCGTTGGACAGATGTGTGGACGACTCGGTTCTTCCGGTATTTCATTGCTTCCGCCCAGATTTCTGCACTTTATAATAGTATAGAATCCGAGGCTGATGCAAGCAGCTTCCTTGTGCATGACTTTGGACCACCTGTGTTTGCCATTAATCTACTCAAATTCGCTGTTATCAGCGCAGCTCTTTGGCACCGGTGAGTTTGACTAAACAGTTTTTTATTTGGCGTTGCCATTGCGCTGCCTGTGGATTGAGAACATTCCCAACATGCGTTTCTGTAAATGGTTTTAAAAGTAACTGTAGGTAAACTTGCTGTGTTAAACAACTTATAAGCGTTTTCAATATTAAATATATTTTAATGTTTTTCTGAAAACATTTTGTAAGCTTTGAGGGTAAATGATTATAAATATTATAACTGTGAAAGTAAATTGCAAATGTTTAGAAAGAAAATCACGCAAAATATATTTGTCAACTTTTTTCAACTTGCAAAATTTTTAAATTATTTACATAAACGTTTGTATATGAAAGATAATGGCTGCATTTAAACTGCAGCTAAACTTGATGTAATGTATGTATGAAACAAGGAAATTTTATATGCTTGCCCCTGTATTATACGTATAAATTATTGAAATAATTGATTTTTTAACACTTTTTGCTTATGTATAAGAAACCTTTGTTAATTGTCTATAAGATTCTTGTAAATCATAGACTGAACAAAAAATAAAGAAAAAATAAAAACTATCGTTTAAAAAAGCATTAAAAAGATATTTATAAAAAGCCTTATTTTAGCAATTTTTTATAAGCTTAAAAACAAGGAACAGTTTCGAGGTTTTGTAAGCTTGATATTTTTTTGAGAAAACTTATTAAAAACTTACATTACGTTTACTTTGCTTGTTGGGTTGTAATCCAGACGTGTGTGTTCAAAGTCAGCTCTTTGCGCAACGCAAATGCCAAAACGACGCAAAAGCCGAATGTGTACCGGATTAAAAAAAAACTACCAAATTTATTTGTTTTTGTATATACATACTCTTTTTAATGTCATTATCGCTGTTTTTTTCCTGGCAACTGGCAACAAGACGACATAACAAAATATATATGTACGTATTATTCAAGGTTCGAATCGAGCTCAAGGCCAGAACAATAATTTTTTTCCAATGATATTTATTGTTATTTTTTAATTTTTCTAAATTTGAAAAATTGTATTTTGTTTTTGTAATAGTAAGTAGAACCTGCCATAGCTGCGCAGATAGATCCATTTCGAAGGGTGCTAAGCCTTCATCATCACTACGCTTTAGGCATGCTGCGCTAACCATTTAGCTATACAGCGGTGGTTTGTTTGACTGGCAAATTTGCTACTTCTATTCCTTTTTACCAACTATATTTATTCAGTGTTGCGCCATCTGGTGCAAATCACTGATAATGTTGGATTTTTGTTTATTGTCAATTACTTTGTTTGACATTCCCAAATGCTCATGGTTTATTTTTAATTTTTTTTTGTTTTTATCGGCCTATTGATAAATCATTCAAGGTTCGAATCGAGCTCAAGGCCAGAACAATAATTTTTTTCTAATGATTATTATTGTTATTTTTTAATTTTTCTTAATTTGAAAAATTGTATTTTGTTTTTGTAATAGATTTTACTCAACTAATGACCACAAGTTTTTTGGGGAGGGGGGCTTAACCCCCAAAATCCTCCCCCTGCTGCGCCCTGGTTTAGATGATGTGGGTAGTGGGTATTGTTTTTCTTGTTAGAGTATCTGTCTGCTGTGGAGCCGGCTAAACTTTGTTGGGAAAATTAAAATGAGTACTACGCAAATTAAAAGAAAAGCTCAGACTTAGTCTCCTCAGACGTAAATTACTCCAATTGTTATACTCAGTTGAGCAGAGCTCACAGAGTATATCAACTTTGATTGCATAACGGTTGGTTGTACAGGTATAAAGGAATCGAGATAGCTATAGACTTCCATATATCAAATCATCAGTATCGAAAAAAATTTGATTGAGCCATGTCCGTCCGTCCGTCCGTCTGTCCGTTAACACGATAACTTGAGTAAATTTTGAGGCATCTTGATAAAATTTGGCACGTAGGTTCCCGGGCACTCATCTTAGATCGCTATTTAAAATGAACGATATCGAAAATTTCGAAAAGCTGAAAAAATGAGATAATTGATTGCCAAATATGGATAAAGCGATGAAACTTGGTAGGTGGGTTGACCTTATGACGCAGAATAGAAAATTAGTAAAAAAAAGTTTTACAAGCTGTAATTTGGCAGTCATTGTAGATATCATGATGAAATTTGGCAGGAACGTTACTACTATTACTATATATGTGCTAAATAAAAATTAGAAAAATAGAATGAAGAACAGCGCCCACTTTTAAAAGAAAAGTTTTTAAAGTAAAATTTTAACAAAAAATTGAATATCTTTACTGTATATAAGTAAATTATGTCAACATTCAACTCCAGTAATGATATGGTGAAACAAAATACAAAAATAAAAGAAAATATCAAAATGGGCGTGGCTCCGCCCTTTTTCATTTAGTTTGTCTAGAATACTTTTAATGCCATAAGTCGAACAAAAATTGACCAATCCTTCTGAAATTTGGTAGGGGCATAGAATCTATGACGGTAACCATTTTCTGTGAAAATGGGCAGAATCAGGTTAAGCCGCGCCCAGTTTTTATACACAGTGACTGTCTGTCCTTCCCTCGGCCGTTAACACGATAACTTGAGCAAAAACCGATATATCTTTACAAAACTTAGTCCACGTACTTATCTGAACTCACTTTATCTTGGTACAAAAAATGGACGAAATCCGACTATAACACGCCCAATTTTGCGATATCGAAAATTGCAAAAATGAAAAAAAATGCCATAATTCTATACCAAATACCAAAAAAGGGATGAAACATGGTAATTTGATTGGTTTGTTGACGCAAAAAATAACTTTAGAAAAAACTTTGTAAAATGGGTGTGACACCTACCATATTAAGTAGAAGAAAATGAAAAAAGTTCTGTAAGGCGAAATCAAAAGCCCTTGGAATCTTGGAAGGATAACTGTTCGTGGTATTACATATATAATAAATTAGCGGTACCCGACAGATGATGTTCTGGGTCACCCTGGTCCACATTTTGGTCGATATCTCGAAAACGCCTTCACATATACAACTAAGGGCCACTCCCTTTTAAAACCCTCATTGATACCTTTAATTTGATACCCATATCGTACAAACACATTCTAGAGTCACCCCTGGTCCACCTATATGGCGATATCTGGAAAAAGCTTCCACAAATAGAACTATGGCGCACTCCCTTTTAAATACTCATTAACCCTTAAATGCATTGCGTTGCCGTTGGCAACATAGCATTAAAGTTCTATAATTTCGCATATACTACAGATAACGTTTAATTCGTGATGGTGACTTTTGGCTACATACTGTTCAACGAAATCGTAAGTTGACTCGTGTGTTTTCATTGATCGTGCTTTTTTTGGCGCAATTTTTTAACATGAGTATACACATTGTCCATAAGTAGTGAAGTGTGAACTTTGAAAAGCGTTGTAAAATAATAAATAAAGCATCAATTGTTATTTAAAATTATTGTTTATACATAAGAAGGTATGTATTTGCATTTGCAGCAGTTGTAATATAACAAATATTTTGATTGTTATCAAATTACCTTTGGCTATATGTTGCTATTTGGCTACATTGTGGCATATAATCATGTTTGTTCAACTTGTGTGACCACTATTAATTCTCTTGTTCAGTTGTTTTCCAGATGATATAGCCAGTCAAATCAGTGGGAGGAGCTTACGAAATATTTGCTGGATATAATAGCGACGAAAGTGAAGATGAGAATGGCTTTTGACGACGATATAGAGACCCAGACTTGCTCCGACTGATCTGGCACATTATGATGATGATACAGAAATAGATGAAATCACGGCAGCCTCCTTTAGCTACGAGTCCGTCATTGGAATGTAATTCTGCAGCCGCCTTCAACCGAAGATTTTGGACAACGCACCAAAAAAAACATCATTTGGAAAAATAATCTACAATTAAATGAAGATCAATTCCAATTTCATGCAAAGATGAAATAGACGGTGAATTATTAAGTTTAGAGAATCCATACCAGTTTTTTTTTGTTACTTTTTTACTGATGAACTTATTATGGACATTGTGGAGCAGACAAATTTGTACAGTGTACAAAAGAATCCAGAGAAACATAACAATATGCTCCGTCCGATATAAAAAGTACATTGCCATTGTAGTGTACATGTCTATTGTACACGCGCGCCGAGTATTAGATCTTATTGGAGTGATAACTGGGCATGTTCTTTTGTAAAGTACACAATGCCAGTCAACGCCTTTGAAAATTGCGGCAGAATATACATTTCAATGATATTCTTCTTTTATACCACGTGGTCAAGAAGGGCATGATCGGTTATACAAAATAAGGCCCCTAATCAATCATCTTCTTTCCAAATTTAGAAGCATCCATTGGAAAGCAACTGGCCATCGACGACAAATGTGCTCAACAAAGTGAAACACTTCATGAAGCAATATATGCAATGAAACCCCATAAATGGGGTTTCAAATTGTTTGTTTTGGCAGGAATTTCTGGATTTGCCTACAATTTTGAAATATGCACTGGTGCTGAAAACAATATGCCCTGACCGCATGACGAACCAGATCTTGGGGCAACATCAAACATTGTTTTGCATTTGTCTCGTATTATTCCAAGACAACAAACATTATCGCATATATCATGATAATTTTTATACAGCATTCCACTGATGGTGTATTTAGCTAAAAAAAGTATTTTCTCGCTGGAAACTGTTCGTAGAAACAGATTCCAAATTCAAATTACCAACAGAAGCCGCCAATGAAAAAGAGAACGCGGAAAAAGCCATGAATATATGACGACTATAGATGGAGTCGATATAATTTTCAGTTGTTTGGAAGATAATACATGTATAACCTAATATCTTCTTTTGCAGACATCTCCTGAAATTTAGTAAAACGATTTGATCGGAAAGCGGGCAAATTAGTTGATGTAAATTGCCCCAATATTATTCAGGAATATAATCGTCATATGGGAGGCGTGGACCTCTTAGATAGTTTAATGAGTCGGTATAAATTGCATTAAAGTAGAAAGTGGTACTTGCGAATATTTTATCACTTGATTGACATGACAATGGTCAATGCATGTTGACCTACAAGCGCGTACTGAAGCAGAAGAACAAAACGGAATCTGATCTTTTAAACCAAGCTGTTTTTTCGTCTTGAAGTAGGTCGTTGTCTCAGCCAAGTGAAAGTGGGAACAAAACGCGGCAGACCAAGTAGTATAGAACCAGCAATCAAATGAAGAAGAGAGAGGTCCTCCTCAACATGTTCCTCCCAAGGATATTCGCAGAGATGAACTGGACACTGGCCCGAGAACACGGAAACTAAAATGCGCTGCAAATATCCTGAATGTAAGGGCTTCAGTCGCGTTAAATGTGATTGTGGCATTGCTCTGTGTTTTAACACACAAAAATATGTTTTAAACTTTTTCATATAAATTAATATATCATTTACATGTTTTTTGAACAATTTAATTGAATAAAATAATTTTTTCTCCTTGCATTTTCGATTTGTTTCAGTCCTGAAATTTTCACTATATCGCTCTAATAACATATGATGTAGCCATTTGGCAACAAACCCTTATCCTTAAGAAAAAAGGACAATTTTAAGCACTCAAATTTTTTTTATTATTTTTTCATGACTATAAGCGGTTATCTCTCGTTTAAAAAAAATCAAATCGGAGATGTCATTCATTAAGGGTTAACACCATTCATTTCATACCCTTATCGTACAAATGCATTCTATAGTCATCCTTGGTCAAACTTTATGGCGATATCTAGAAAACGCGTCCACCTATAGAACTAAGGCCCACTCTCTTTTAAAATACTCATTAACGCCTTTCGTTTGATACCCATAATGTACAAACGCATTTCCAGAGTTACCCCTGTCCACTTTCTGGCGATATCTCGAAAAGGTCGTCCCACCTATAGAACTAAGGCCCACTCCCTTTTAAAATACTCACTAACATCTTTCGTTTGATACCCTTATTGTACAAACGGATTCTAGAGTCACCCTGGTCCACCTATAGCGATATCTCGAAAAGGCCGTCCGCATATAGAACTAAGGCCCTTAATACTTAACTTCTTATTTGCAAGAATGTTCGATCTACGGGAATATGTAGTAGAGTTGGCTCCAGGCTACTACCTCCACCGCATACTTTGGAAACGTGGACATGGGTCACGTAACGCAAACACACTAATTCTACCACTAACTCGCAAACACACTAATTTGCTGCTATTTCGTAATTATGCAATACTTTATACAAACGCCTTAGAAGCGAACTTCATTCCAATTCCACGTATCATCGTCATACATTTATAACTAAGTTCTGAGGTTATCAGAAGCTAGCTCAACGGGTAAACTGAAAAACCCGATAGAACCAGAACCTATGTTATAATATAACTGCATCCTCTTAGCAAATACTAGAAGCTTTGTAGGACCTATGCTACTTGCTGCTTCTAGAGCAGATAGCTATTTCACTCCTATAGCTGAAGTCTTAGCCTGGCAAGCCCAGGACGATCAAAAACATGCTCGATAACTTACTCCTTCATCACTGACATAGGTCGCTTTTATATATAGTAACTTTGTATAAGAATAACTTTGCAAGTCTAAGGTCTTAAACTGAGCATGATCTTCGTCATTTCCCCGCTTTTCAGACTCCTTAGTTTATTTTAAAACTATTACTATTGGCTGTCTGCCTTATAAAGGAAATTAGCGTGGTATCTATTTTTCATGTTTTTCTATGCTCTAGCTCCATATGAAGAGGAAAAACATCGCCCACATTTAATTTTTCTTGCCTCTGTTGCCAAAAATTGCACTCGCTCTGAAAATAAATAGATTACGTCGTCATATTTGCCCAAAATAACACATTTAATTCAAGTAAACGCCTGCTCCAATTAAAAATAAACATTTTAGATCCGTGAGAAATTTACTATCATTTACCGGAGCAGCTATCCCGAAGCAGTACAAGCAACACCAAAAAAAATTTATTGAAATATTCTTCCCACAATAAGTAAGTCTCCTGCATTGCACCATATCTCATAATTTCATTCTCACATAACTTAAGTGCATGCTTGGGTTACATCCCCGTGCCATACTTCCAGACCACTCAAATGCCTACGAACTACTTTTGTTCGTAAATACGGAAGCGCTGTTTGATTTGTCGTCCTTTTTTTTTACAGATAGGCTTTGAGCTGCATTTTAATCACGTTGCAACGGTTCCCAATGGTGGCCACGCTCAAACCCAATCAGCTCAGTGTGTGTGTTAGCTGCTTGGCGCGCTGGTCATCACACTCAATTGTTGTTGTTGCTTGGTGGTCAAATTTTAATTTGAATTTCGTGTCCTCTTATCTACGCTTATCAGTGCCAGACCAACACCAAGAAGGATTATTAATAGGTGTATGTAATGATAGCCAGGGATGGGCATTAATTCGATAATTATTCATGAGCTGACTTAAAGTATATTTTTTCTACTTATTAAAATTTTTAAGAAATTTCGATAAATCCGCTATTGTATGCCTTAATTCCGTTTAGAGAAAGTTTCCGATCACGGACCAAATGCGATGGTTCAGTGACTCACTCATTCAATCATTCGACAGAGTGCGCCTAGAATTGCATTGACAAACTTCGAATTAACCCATGCAACCATGAAGCTTGCAGATGACCTTTCGTTGAATATTATTGAAGGTACAAACAATTCGAGAAAGTTTGCCAGCATGTAGTCCCTTCTGTTAGGCGATTTCTCGTTGATGCTATCCACTCCATGATGGGCGCTCTCAACCGATTTGGTTTTTCGGTGTGCGCTTTAAACTATGTTCATCCAGCGGAAGACATCTGCAATATTTTCCAGATTAAAGAAATAAACCTAATTAACCTGTAGTCTTTGGCTTCTGAGGGGTTTAGGCAGCTTGTTTTACGAACGAGGAACCATCTCTACCAGGCTTATCCAGGTACATAGAGATGACGCAGGAACCTTGAGGATATGGTTAAGTAGAACACGGTAACAATTTATTGTCATCGCCTTGCTACTATACGCAACCGGTTTCCGCTGAGTAGTAATCCGATGATTTATAGCCCATAATATTCTGACCTAGTTGCTTGCGGATCGAAGCCTGATTCTCTTTCAAACTGACTACGTTATATCTGCGATTTCCGGAAAGTGTATCTACATCAAGACCTACAGAGTCTTACTTGATGCAGCCGATTCATGAGCTATGTGGTTTTTGTTGTTGTTCTAACGATAAGGACACTCCCCACCTTGGGGAGTGTTATAGATGTTGGTGGTCTTTTGCCGGTTGCAGATGATGTGCGTTCCGATAACAAGCACCTATAAGGAGCCTAGCCTGATATTCTCGTGAACAATTTGGTATGGCCACATGAAACTTTCAGAGCCATCCCGCCCCTCCACCACCTTGATCCATGAGTAGCTTGGGGTCGCCAGGGCTATTAAGAGAACAGGATTCTTCACGGGTAGGTGGGGTTGAAAATTGGGTGAGAAGCTATATATTGCGCTGACAAACCTTGAAAGGGATGCGCTACACGACCACTTGATCATTTGGATTTTAGTTGCCTCTTACGACAGGCATACTTGCCGTGGGTATATTCTAAGCCCCTAAACTGGGAGAGTCCATGAGCTATTAGGATAGTTGGAGCTACCTTTGATAGAAAATGGGGCGAAGAGAAAGAGTGGAAACAAGAAGCGTAAGGAAGAAGGAAAAGAGAGGAGTGAAGAGTGGAAAAAGAAATGGGGATAGGAATACTAATAGAAATATCAATAGAAATAAACATATGGATAGGAATAATATTCAGGAATAGAGGAGGATAGGAATGGAAAAATAGTATAGGGACAAAAGGAAAAAACTAGAGGAAGATTAATACGAAACTGAAATATGAATAGAAACAATTAGAAGAATTAGTATAAGTATAGGAATAGTGATAGAAACAGGAACAGGAATAAGAATTTGAACAGGAGTATGAAAAAGAAGAGAATAGTTTATAGGAATAAGAAGACAAATTGGAAGTGGAATAAGAATTAAAATAAAACAAGTAGAGTGTCTAAGTTCAGGTGTAACCCGAAAATTATATACTCAGCGTGAGCTTCAATTTTACATTTCATTTCAGATAAATTACTTTTCTACATAACACGTGGAACCGCCTGTTTAAAAAGCAAATTTCTCCCCATTTCTTCTTACAATAAACTTGATAAGTGAAATATCATTGATTTAAACTATTTTTGCTAAGTTGTAGCTTATTATTCAAGTCTACTACCCTTATAAATTTGTTTTTATATCTACTTTTCCGTTGTCTTAACCGATCCCGTCCATTTTACTAGAAATATTTTCTGCTATAAGAAAATATGTGTACACAATTTCATACGATATGTTAATTTTTCTTCGAGTTATGGCTCCGAAACATAGAAAATTGCTTAGTCATAAAAGGGGCGGGCCACGTCCCATTTTTTAAATTTCAAGTTTTTACTATATATAATAATAATATAAATCCACTTGGAAATGAAATAGCATTTATATAAAACTCTTTTTGCAAAGATATAGCTTATTTTATTCGTCCACGGCCCTTTTAAAATTTTTATATGAAAGTGGGCGTGGTCCTTAACGATTTCGTTAATTTTCCTTCAAAGCATTCCTCATAGTGGAGGAACCTCTCTGGGAATCTTGTTACGATAGGTTGAACGGTTTTGATTTATGATTAATAATATTTGTAAAATTGATTTTATCACAAGTGGGCGGTGCCATGCCCATTTAAAAAATGTTTTCAATTTTTATCAAAAGTCTCAATATCAGTCCACCATCAAATTTCACATTCTATGTGTATTTTTACTAACTAATCAGGTTTTTTGTGTTTTCCATAATGTTATATATATAAAGAGTGGAATAGTTATCATCCGATTTCGTTCATTTCAATACCAATCTATCTGGTCCAGATAAGATCGTGTGACCAAATTTGGTGAAGATATCTCAATATTATCAAGTTATCGTGTTAACGGACAGACCGACGGACGGCGGACATGGCTCATCAAATTTTTTTCGATACTGATGATTTTGACATATGGAAGTCTATATATATCTCGATCCTTATACCTGTAGAACCAACCGTTACCCAATCAAAGTTAATATATCTGTGTGCAAAAGCACTCTGAGTATAATAAAAATAGGAGTAGGGAATTGGAAAACGTTATAGGAACATTGAGAGCAATTATAATATGACTGAGATTAAAGTGGAAATAGGAATAGTTAAAGCAGGAGTTGTAGTTAAACACTGAAAAGAAAGCTTTAGCAGCTCATTAATTTTTGAGAAAAGCTTCGCCGGCTCTTGTCGATAACAACGATACCGACAAGTTCTTGTGTTAAAATGGGCTTAAAATGGACAGAAAGTATTCTTCTCCCGTTATCGGCTAGTTATCGCCGAGTCATCGGCTTGTTATAATTTCTTATCGGCTTGTTCCGGACACTCTTTAACATATTGATATACTCGATTAGAAATCGATAACTTTTCGGTATCAATCAATAACCTTTGAATAGCAAATGGGGTACTTTGCGATAACAAATCGCTATCCTTCGATAACTATCGATAACTTTACGATAAATAATTGATACCTTTTCGATAACATGCCTATTAAAAATTAGCCGTACTCCATATTAAAACGATATTTTTTGATGACATCAATATTTTCGACAGCATACTAATAACTCAACGATAGAATTATAATGCTTCGATAACAAATCGATTGCTCGTCTATAAGAAATACGATAATACGCCCATAAGAACGCCACAAACTTCGATAACAAATCGATTACATCACAGTGTAGTAAATGCACTTACGCTTGCATTATATGATTCCCCATATCGAGAGCAAAAATGTTTACACATGAACACCCGTAAAAGTATAACAAAAATAATATTTTGGTATGTAGCAACGGCAAAGCGTTGCACCAAACGAAAATGTAAATAATCAATTACGAATACTACTAGAGGTTTACGCGATCACTTATCGCGGCAGCGGCTCTATATATACGGTGGCGGCGCCGGTGCTCTTACTTTAAAGGCTTAATTGTTCACTTACTCCAGAGAGGCTTCGAACTTAACCCGGTCTTTGGAATGGTACTGCTGCGTCTGCCGAAAAGAAATAGAGATACTAAAATAGCCACACCTTTGTCTGCATACTATCACAAAGCGTTAGTTTCACCTAGTGTTAACTCCTATCAATCGTCTTGAACACAACTTCTTTAAATCATTTGTGGCTCCCTGGCGGTAACGCACGAACAAAGGGACATAAGTTGCTATTAGTGTCTATTATACTCAATGACTCTCGTGGCACAGGGCGCCCCAGTTTTTCGGCTGTTTTTAAGAGCTACAATCCGGATGTGCGAACAGTAGCAATCCCGGCCACCATTCGCTACCAGCCTCCTGGCCCTCATCACACATATGTCCGCACAGAAGCTATAGATAGGGCTGCGACTTCGAACTCATACTTCGTCGACGTCACTTTCTAGAGCTCTAGCGTGTGTAGCTCCGAGGCTGTCCAACGGATGCGTTCGGCCATGATGCCGTCTTCGAATCATAAGCCATCTAAGCTGGAAATCATTGCGTAATGGACAGTGAAATCGTAATATCCTCGGTGCGCATTTACATAATTAAGACTTTTTACAAAAGACCTGAATAAAATTTTTAAATGTAGACCAAAGTTTGCTGACGTTTGATTTCAATAGTCTTCCCCCCAGCGGGTTAGGGGGTCAGAATACCACCGTGTAGGTATGCCTGTCGTAAGAGGCGACTAAAATACCAGATTCAAGGGCTGTAGAGCGCAACCCTTCTGGTTGCCAGCGCAATATACAGCTTCTCCAAACCCAACTGTCACCTCACCTATCCGCGCGAATCCTGTTTCACTAACAGACGAGGTTCTGCGACCCCAAGCTCCTCATGGAGGAGGGATGGGTTGGAGGTTTAATGCGGCCATATAATCGTTCCCAAGATGGTGGGGCTAGCACCTTAATGGTGCTGTGTTACCGGAGCGTACCGGATCTATATCCGGCAAGGACCATCACATCGATAACACTCCCCAAAGCCTTCGGGGAGCAACCTTATCGCTACAACAACAACATAACATTTCAATAGTCTTTCGTTAATCAAACCGATATTTTAGAAAGAAAGTTGATCGATTTGAAGTTATTGATCATTTCAAAGATGTGTTTATGCCCCTAGAACCTACTAAGGATTTGCATCGCTGATTTCGCTTATTCGTTCAGCAATCGCAATATAAATTTTTATATAAAATCGGCACCTTTTTTGCTAACAACTTGAGGACAATTTGAAACGTCTTGGTCTATTTATTTGAATTCATTGTTCATTATTAATTACAACAGTGAGCATATAATTATTATATAACTTTTCTTTAGTGTTTTATTTTAATAACTTGGTGAATTGGGTGATGCAAGTCCGTGTTAAGCTGACATCGACGCTGTTTTTATGCTCAGTGAGAAGAGCTCACAAAGTATTTAACTTTGATTGGATAACGGTTGGTGTACAGGTATAAAGGAATCAACGATAGATATAGACATTCCATATAGCAAAATCATCAGCTCGAGAAAAAATTTGATTGAGCCGATGTCGTTCCGTCCGTCGTCTGCGTTCACACGATAACTGAGTAAATTTGAGGTATCTGATGAATTTGGTATGTAGGCTCCTGAGCGACTCATCTCAACGCGATCGCGATTTAAAATGAACATATCGGACTATATACCACGCCCACTTTTCGATATCGAAAATTCGAAAAACTGGAAAATGCGATCATTCTTACAAAGAAGAATAAAGCGATGAAACTTCGGTAGTGTGAGTTTAACTTATAACGCAGATATAGAAAATTAGTAAAATTTTGGACAATGGGGCGTGCCACCGCTCACTATAAAAGAAGGTAATTTAAAACGTTACAAGATGTAATTTGGCAGTCGTTGAAGATACTGTAACGAATTTCCTGCAAATCCTCTTTTTGCCTTTTTGCTAGGTTCGTATCGCTAAACTGTTGAATAAATAACTCCAATATTGAATAATGGAAAAATGGCCTTTATTAAAATACTTCACAATAACACTCAAACTGTGCAACGAATAGCTTAATAACCAAACTGATAGCTTAAATGAAACTGACTTTCAAAATAATACTGCTATTGCTCGCTAGATATCGTCTTAGTCGTAACTGCTTGACAACTCAAATCAAACTGAATTCCAGCGCCTCTACCATTGTCGCCTTTTATACTCTTTGATTTCAACCTTCGCATCTCTAGAATCTACTAGTCCAGCAGCTCTCAAACTTCTCAGCTGTAACTACAATTGCACAATTTTATACATCTTCTAGGCGCTTCCAGAATCTACTAGTCCAGTAGCTCTCAAACTTCTCAGCTGTAACTACAATTGCACAATTTTATAGTTTTTCTCATTGCATACTTATAGGAGTATCTCAGATATATGCATGTGTTAGTGCATTGACTCTCCGCTGCTCGTATACGTACATGGTACATATGTGTAGACGCAATTATTGTTTCGTTATGTAGATACATAATGATTGAATTATTGATGTGCAGTCACGTCACTACTTAGCATCGGCTTAGAGACGGTCAGTACTCCTTAGTTTTGCTAATATCGTAACAATATCATGACGAAATTCGGCAGGAACGTTACTCCTATTACTATATGTATGCTTAATAAAAATTGGCCAAAATCGGAGATCGACCACGCCCACTTTAAAAAAATTTGTATTAAGTCAAATTTTAACAAAAAATTTAATATGTTACAGTATATAAGTAAATTATGTAAACATTCAACTCCAGTAATGATATGGTGCAACAAAATGCAAAATAAAAGAAAATTTCAAAATGGGCGTGGCTCCGCCCTTTTTCATTTAATTGTCTAGGATAATTTTAATGCATAAGCGAACAAAATTTACCAATCTTGTGAAATTTGGTAGGGGCTTAGATTCTTGGACGATAACTTACTTACTTACTTACTTAATTGGCGCTAACCGTCTAAACGATTATGGCCGTCCAACAAGGCGCGCCAGTCGCTCCTTCGCTCCGCCAACCGGCGCCAATGGTCACACCAAGGGAGTTTAAATCGTTTTCCACCTGGTCCTTCCAACGGAGTGGGGGCGCCCTTACCTCTGCTTCCATAGGCGGGTCCGATAGAAACACTTCTTAGCCGGAGCATCATCTTTCATTCGCATAACATGGCCTAGCCAGCGCAGCCGCTGCGTTTTAATTCGCTGGACTATGTTGATGTCTGCGTATAGCTCGTACAGCTCATCATTAAATCTTCTTCGGTACTCGCCATCGCCAACGCGTAGAGGTGCCATAAATCTTTCGAAGAACTTTTCTCTCGAACACTCCCAAAGCCGCTTCATCTGCTGTTGTCATGGTCCATGCTTCTGCCCCATATAGCAGGACGGGTACGATAAGTGACTTGATAGAGTATGATTTTCGTTCGCCGAGAGAGGACTTTACTTTTCAATGCCTACCTAGTCCAAAGTAGCATTATTGGCAAGATGATTCTTCGCTGGATTCAGTGCTGATGTGTTGCTAGTGTTGATGCTGGTTCCCAAATAAACGAAGTCTTTACTATTTCGAATTATGGCTGCCAACAGTAGCGTGGTTGCCAAGGCGCATATGCGTCTGACTCTTTGCTCGATGACAGCAGGTAAACTCGTTGTGTCTCATTCACACATCAACCCATCGTTACCAGTTCGTGTGCAGATTTGGAGTAAGCAGGGTCGTCTGCTGCGCTGTACGCGGTGTGTTTAGGCCGATGATATCAATGTCATCAGCATATGCCAGTAATTGCACGCTTTATAGTATATGTTCCAGTGAGTTAAGTTCTTCACCTAGTATAATTTTCTCCAGCATCAAATTAAAGAAACTCGCACGATAGGGGGTCACCCTGTCTGAAACCACGTCTAGTTCGAACGGCTCGGAGAGGTACTGTCCCAATCTGATGAGCTGACGGTGTTGCTCAACGTCATTTCGCACAGCCGTAGAAGTTTTGCGGGGAAAACCAATTCAGACATAGCGGCATATAGCAGCTCCTTTTCGTGCTGTCGAAGGCGGCTTTAAATCGACGAAGAGATGATGTGTGTCGATTCTCTTTCACGGGTTTTTCCAAGATTTGCGCATTGTAAAAATCTGGTCGATGGTAGATTTACCAGGTCTGGAAACGCACTGATAAGTCCAATCAGCGGTTCACGGGGGCTTCAATCTTTCGCACAATACACTTGAAAGGGACGTATAATGCGATAGTAAGAAGGCTGATTCCACGATAGTTGGTGCATTGTGCAGTATCCCCCTTCTTGTGGATTCTGGGCAAAAGAAGCTAAGAAGTGCTGCATGCACCTACCAACTCCTCTCCGCCGAAATTGAATAGCTCCGCAGGCAATCCATCAAGCGCCCCGGCCTTGTTGTTTTTCAATCTGCGTTATTGCTATTCTAACGATAACTTATTTCTGGTGTGAAAAAAGGGCGAAATCGTTGAAGCCACGCCCAGTTTTATACACAGTCTGTCGTCTGTCCTTCCGATCGAGCCGTTAAACGAGAACTTGAGCAAAAACGAATAATTTTTACTAAACTCAGATCACGTACTTATCCGAATCACTTTGATTGTATAAGAATTGCCCGAAATCTAGCTATGACACGCCCACCTTTTCGATATCGGAAAATACGAAAACGAAAAAAATGCCACAGTTCTATACAAAATACGAAAAAAAGGGATGAAACATGGTAATTTGGATTATTTATTGACGCAAGATATAACTGGAAACAAATTTTCGTGGTATTAATATATAAATAAAATTAGGGGGGCGGTATACAACAGATGATGTTCTGGGTATACCTGTTCCACATTTTGGTCGATATCTGAAAACGCTTCAAAATACAACTACTACCACTACCTTTTAAAAGCCTCTTTAATACCTTATTTGATATCCTATCGTACAAATAAGTCTAGGGTCACCCATGTTCACCTTTATGGCGATATCTCGAAAAGGCGTCCTCTTATAGAACTAGGCCTACTCCCGTTTTAAAATACTCATTAATACCTTTCATTTGATACCCATACGTACAAACAATTCTAGAGTCACCCTGGTCCACTTTATGGCGATATCTCGAAAAGGCGTCCACCTATAGCACTGAGGCCACTCCTTTTAAAATACTCATTAACACCTTTCGTTTGTTACCCAATCGTACAAACGCATTCTAGAGTCACCCTGGTTCACCTTTATGGCGATATCTCGGAAAAGACGTCACGATAAAACTAGGGCCACTCCCTTTTAAAATACTATTTATGCCTTTTTTTGTTACCCATACGTACAAACACATTCTAGAGCAACTTCTGGACGGCGTCATCCACCATAGAACTAAGGCCAAACTCCCTTTATAAATACTCATTAACACTTTGTTTGGATACCCATATTGTACAAACATATTCTAGAGTCACCCCTGGTCCACCTTATGGTGATATCTCGAAAAGGCGTCACCTATAGAACTAAGGCCCACTCCGTTTTAAAATATCATTAACACCTTCATTGATACCCATATCGTACAAACACAATTCTAGAGTCACCTGGTACACCATTATGGCGATATTCGAAAAAGGCGACCTATAGAACTACCCCACTCCCTTTAAAATAGTCATTAATACCTTTCTTTTGATACACATATCTACAAAACAAATTCTAGAGTCACCCTGGTCCACCTTATGGCGATATCTCGAAAAGGCGTCCACATATAGAACTAAGCCCCACGCCTTTTAAAATACTCATTAAACACCTTCGTTTGAACCCATATTGTACAAAGCATTCTGATCCCCCTGGTCACATTTTGGCCGATATCTGAAAAGGCGTCCACTATAGAACTACCCACTCCCTTGTAAAATACTCATTAATACCTTTATTTGATACCATATCGTACAAACAATTCTAGAGTCAACCCTGATCCACCTATGGCGATATCTCGAAAAGGCTCCACCTATAGAACTAAGGCCCACTCCTTTTTAAAATACTCATTAACACCTTTCATTTGATACCCATATCGTACAAACAAATTCTAGAGTCAACCCTGATCCACCTTTATGGCGATATCCCTAAATGGCGTCCACCTATAGAACTATGGCCACTCCCTCTTAAAATACTCTTTAATACTTTCATTGATAAAAATGCATCAAAACACATTCCAGGTTACCCTCGGTTCATTTTCCTACATGGTTATTTTCCCTTATGTTGTCACCATAGCTCTCAACGAGTATGTAATGTTCGTTCACCGAACTTAACTTTCCTTACTTGTTTTAAATTAACTTTTGAACATTTAGAAGAGTTATATTTCGCAATTAGTTTCGTTAGTGGGTGGCGCATCGTTGATACCACTTTGGAACATATCCGACAATTTTCGAAGTGAACAATAAATGGGCATATAAAGTCTAAGCGAGTTAGAAATATAGTAACGCGCAGGGACGCCGCTGCCGCCCGCCGCGCCTATATTTTTGACATGGCGGCCGGCGTGCGTAAAAACGACCTAATCGGCTGCGGCGGTGGCGTTTATCGGCGGCGTTATCTCTTAATCCCGTACAATAGTTTTGATGGTCAGACGTAGGGGACGTAATACAATGGCATGGTGAGTGGGGGAAATGATTCGGTTAGGATGAGAGTTGGCGGCTACGCTACAACAAAGCGAGATTGTGTAAAGTATTTGAATAACAGCTGTGGAAAGAACAAAGATATTTTTTGTTTTTGTATTATCTATATATGGATATATAGTTGTTGTATACACCAATACAGTTGGCTAAAACAAAGCACCGAAACACAAGCCACGGCAGCGATTAAAAAACTACTGCACGTGATATGAGTCACAACAAAGTTCGCAACAACAGCCAACCGTTGTATGGATTGCAATGCCATGAAGTCAAAGCTTTATAACCGACACTTATATTACATATATATGTATGTATATTGACTATTTTGTAAGCGCGATCGTTTGCTTCTGTGTTAATTGCTTGCCCAAATGTAAATGAAGATAATCGTTGCTGTGATCTTTTTTAACACTTTGCGCACCCGGCGGGCATTTTTGTCAAAATATTACGCTAAAATATGATGGTTGCATGTATATTGTGTGTGTGTTGTTTTGTTATTGCTGGCGTTGTGCGGGCAGCCTCAGCCACGCTAATTATTGTACTGTTGCAGGTGATAACAGCTTGAAACGTCAATGAAAGGTGCTCAAAGCAAACAAGAACAACAATAGGCATAGGTAAGTAAATGTTTTTGTACCAAAAAATACGGAGCGCTAACCGAAGTTCGATAGGACGCTAACGTAGAGAAGTTATCGACCATGGTGGGGTTAGTTATATAGAAATTCGATGTCGTTCGAGCACACACGGGTGTAGGAAGAAAACCTCCGCGTGAAGTGCGTTAAGGACCTGATATTTCTAAAGGAGGCTTTTGAGCAAAGGCTTAGAATAGTAAGCTACTCGAAACTCGATCAAACAAGATGAGGCTTTGTAGGACATGGACCAAGCTTTTGAGGCAAAATGTGGATGGTGTTTAATGAGAGATGTGAAAGGAGATAGAGGGGTAAATTATTCTTTAGGGTATATATTAACAACCGTTCCGAACAGCGTAGGTGCACAGAAATATTCTTCATTCGCTGGCTGAATGAAAGGGCATAAATCCTTTTTGGGGAAAAGCATAGCTTGAGTGGGTCATGCCCTAAAAGTCGCCAGAATCGGATGGTGAACCCCTGCGCAACAATTTTTTGGTTTACTTCCATTTACGTCAACTTCACAGGTGAGATGATCCATATCGCAAAAAACCTGGAAAAAGTGTTATGGAATCGCATCTTTGAACATGGAGCCGTAACGAAGGGCAGTCTGCATGATCGGGGGTGCTCGGTGGCTAGTCAGGTCGGTGGGCGGAGTACTGCCACCATTACTCGGTTTTCCTGCGCCAATAAACAAAAAAAAAGTTCCTATAATGCCTATCAAAAAAACTCAGTCTGTCAAAATTCAAAAAATGACAGAGCGCAGATAGACTGCAAACGCTTTGAAATTCAAATTAAAATGGACATCCGGTCGAACCGGATGGCCACGGACGACCGTTAAACATTCAAAAAATGTTTAAAATTCAA
>JARSSU010033560.1:0-47500 GCA_029619165.1 Eurosta solidaginis
TTATACTTATTTGTGGCTTGTTCAGCGATGTGCGACACAACCGAAAGCTCAGTATAGATATATGGTTCGGGCTGAGCGAAGTTTTTTTCAATTGATTCTTTGCATTCCAGATCACTTCTTGATGAAGTACTGGTGTGAAATTATTGCTTTAATCGCCGCTGCTGACTATCAAAATATATTGAAGCGACTGAATAGTATGGGCTCTTATTCCTGCATGCTGACCATAGTGTACAAGTACAAGGTGTTGACTTCTTTTGACAGGCACTCGCTTAAGTGAGCATAACGGGAAAATCTGGGGTTGACATTGTTGTTTCGGTTGAAAACGGTCAATTAGGGTTCTGTGCAGAGACGTTAATGATTGAAACAGGGTTTATGTAGTCACAAAATGGTTGTTCCTGTTCCACAGCATTTTAATTTTATAATCATGGCGAAAAGGTTCAGCTCAGAGTTATTGATTTAATTAAAAGTTTATTAATTACGGAGGGTTACTCTTTAAGTGTAAAAAGCCCAGGAAAACGTAGAGTTTTACAAATTATTGTGAAAACCTTTTTAATTTGAATTTCTGTACCCAAGTTCACTATATTTGTGTAACACAAGAATCTGGAGGTCAATTCCATAACTATGAAAAACTGAAAAATGTACACTTATTGAAAACTCATTTGCACACAAAATTTACACTTTGAATTTAGTTGTGTTTTTTATGCACAAAATTTTGAAACTAAAAACAAAATTTCATTTGACAGAAAAATAAAGAAAAAACTGCCTAATGTCAAAAAAAACCCTATCGAAATACAACTGGCTTGTTTGTTTTTAATGACTACGTTGTATTTTTCTTGTATTTCGTTAGTTTTTTTAAATATAGTTCTCACAAGGGCGCATCCCTTGAAGCTTGCTCCGTAGACGTCCAATTAGATTGGGCGAGATTAAGCGAAGGCGAGAAGTGCACATGATCGACCAAGCAGAAAAGGCGTGAATCAAGCGCGGGGCTGTAAAGTGTCGAAGATTATGTGTAGGTCTTACAACCTTAGACTAACACAGTTGCTTCTATCATTAAAAAGAGAGGACTGTAGACTCTGACGGGTATTCTGACTGGACACTGCCTTCTGCGTCACATGGCCTTTAAATTAGGCTTGGTCACTGATAGAAGGTGTAGGAAGTGCGGGTTGGAGGAGAAACGATCGAGCACGTTCTGTGCACGTGCTCGCACTTGCCAGGCTAAGACTCCAGCTATTAGGAGTGATACAGCTGTCAGATCTAGAAGCAGCAAGTGGCTTAAGTCCTAGGAAGCTTCTAGTATTTGCCAAGAGGACGGAGTTATTTTATAACATAGGTCCTGGTTTTTGATAGGTTTTTTCAGTTTTGGTCGTTAAAACAAACTTCTGGTAACACTACGGACTCAATCAGTCTATGTGAGGTCTCATGGACCGCCAGTTCAACCTACTACCTCACACACTTCACCAGTATTGAAACTTATGGCTTTCTCGACAAAAAATATAAGAGAAAATACAAAAAAAATATATAGAAAATAAAGTAGCGTCATATAGGAGTTTGATTTGTTTGCACTTACAGCGCCATTATATTGCAGGAGACTTTCACAGCTACAAAATTAAGGTGGATTCACACACACGCTTTGGTTGTGCTGCATTCATTAATTCATTGTCGGGCGAAGTATCGAAAAATTTACATAAATGCTTTGGCTGCGTGCCAACGCTTTGACAACGCCATACGAAAACAATGACACGCCGTACGTTATCTTGCTTTGAAGCGACCAAAGCGTTTTATATAATTTTGCCCTTATGCATTTGTATAACACAGCCTTATAAGTGAAATTTTTCCATGTTAAACGTGTGGCGCTTTATATTTTGACTATAATTTAAATAAACTTTGCTTTCCGTATGTTTCCGCATTGTTGCAGGCTGCAAATCTTCTAGTATTCTTATTTCCGCGGAAATATATGCAACTATTACATCTGTAAATACTACAAAGTTTTATTAATTATTAAATGCAACTCAGCTTGAAGTCCTCTTACGTACCGAAAATGCAACTCTAGACCTGAGATTTTGCATCAGGTGAGCAAGACTGTTTACAGTTTTGACGTTTATCGCTTAGTTGACACACTTGTATAGGTACACTATGATGCTGACGCCAGCCCTACGGTACGGGACCATATATATTTATTCAGTTTGCCTGATATTAGATGGATTGGGAATCATGGCAACAACTAAAAACTATAGACTTTCCAACAATTTTTTATACCCTTTAATTTCAAGCCAAGACCTATTATCAGTGCAACCCAGATACATACAAGCATGTGTAAAAGCACTATCATCAAGCAGTGTAATTATCTTACTCTACCTATCTATAGAAAACTTGCTGTATTTCGCATATCTACTCAACAGAGAAAGTGACATACACTTATTTGATTTCCACACGGCTCAACAATTTTCTTTAGCCAATAAGCGCTCTAAATACTTCATAACACATAAATAAATACAATAATAAAATAGATACAAAAATACATAAATAGTACGAATATTTTGATAAATGTCCACATTAAAAAGCGATATTCTACCGCAAACCCACATACATGCATACAACATGCTTCAACGTCTTACTTCGTACTCCTTAATATATATGTAAGTGTGTATGTTCGCTACAAATACATTCAATCTTACTTTCATCTATGAATTATTTATTTGCTTAAGACAAGAAATCACTAATAGTGTTCTTTTCTACACGAAAATGTCGCCTTAACGCCAACTCTTCAAAAAGTTGTGTTCTGTTGTAAAATCAGCGTGGCCTCAATAGAGGGCATAATTATCTTTTCTCAACAACCTACCCCTAAAAATCGCCGAAAATGCAACATTACTTGCCCTCGCTGCCATTGACGCTGCAGAGAACAGCCCTGTCAATCATCTGATGAATCACATTGACAAATAAACACAGTATACTATCTGTCACTTTCTAGCAAACATAAATCACCTACGATAAAGCAGCTCCGATAAAGCATGCAAAATTTTGACATTTCATTTTGGCAATTTTTGTTCTTTTCAAGTCATGCACCGTGTCACTGAACATTTTAAGTGAGCTACAATTTCACATGGCGAAGTGAGAATCTTAAAAAATGTTTGCTCCTGAAAGTGGCGGCATTTTCGTGTAGAAAAGAAACACTATCATTCTCACTTAAAAATGTTAACTAAAACTACAGCAACAATATTTGAACAACACGTAAGTCCTTCAGAAGGCCACAAAACTTTGTAATACTACATATATATACATATGTATATACAATTGCGCTTACCTTGCTTACTTTGAAATGGAATTTGTCGATTAGATGGTAAAGAGAAATAAACTTTGTTGCTTAATGTCAGAGGGCTAATATATAGATGATTATAAGATTACAACTTAGACGCATTTATGGTCCTTCACTAAGACCATCAACAAATTCATTCACTAAGAACCCTGTGGGAAAAAACTAAAGAAAATTAGTCTTAGTTTAAGTGAAACTGATAGATGTGTAATTACTTAAGATACTTTTGACACAAAGTTCACGATGTGCGTTTATATTAGGTGGAGCAGTTACTCATACGCCATGTCAAACACCCGCCTAACTGCTAATGCTTGGTTTCCACTACGTCAAACTTGACGACAAACTTGATCATGTCAATGAGAACGGCTTATCATACAACATCAAATGTGTTTCCCTTTCATTTTGACTACAAAGTGACAGTTAAATTGATCAATAAGTGAAAAACGACAAATTTGACATTAAAATTACATTTACTAACATATTGGAAATTTATTTTCTTTTGTCGACTATCAATCTCATCACTAAATAATGTCAAAGCGTATGAAGCAATGGTAAATATGAAAACGGCTGTGAATATAATTATGTTTTATGGACTTTGTGACAGTTGTGTGACGTAGTGCAAACGCATTTGACACCAAATGACCAGCGGGTCGCTTAAAGTCAGATTTTTATGTAAATCATTTTGACCAACACCAAGCTCAAGTCTCTTTGAAAGCAGTATCTCAATGCAGCGGTAAACTTACAAAACTATCATTAGCGCCAGCGTCATACAGAGGGGGTGTTAATCGATTTTGTAGCCTCATACAGCCGCCCCTACTGCGAAGCAATCTTTCTTTAATGAACATGCATGTTCTTCAATGTCTTACTTCAGGACCGCCTTTTTAGAGACACTAAATTTACTTATATTCTATGTTTATTACCACCCTTTGCAGGGCGATGTTATACCATCTCGCTTTTGGTGTACGCATGTTGTGTTATCGTTCGATCGTTAGACACCTATGTACGTCTCAAATTTAGATGGCAGGGGTGGACTCCTTAAAGGTGACTTATGATAAGAAGTATACATTTCACAAAGTAAGGAATCCATCCTCAGGGGTCTTTTCCAACTCACTTTTACTCGGCTCCACTCATTTATCGGGTTACCCAATCATGAAAAACTGACTCCAATAAAATTCTGCGTTATCTTTTTCGTTCCTATTGGAAATATGGTATGCACTCCAGGTCATAGATTTAAAGGATGTCAGGGATGTCCTGTGTGAGTGGCGGGCAGGGATATTATTACCCAAAAGTAGCCAGCCGTAATGAAATATAACTGATAACATTGTAAAAGCGAATTCCAGGGAAACTAGCCAGGGCTTACCCGCAAGAGACATTGCCTCAAAACATGTTATGGTAATAATTAGTAAATCACTGATGAAATATAAAAAGACCCACGTTGATATGTTTTTCTACCAAAGGAAAGTAGTCTTAGATGAGGTTATTGATCCAACTATGAAACTCAGCGGTTGCGACATCGGCGAAATATTTGACTGTCTCCCGATGGATGCTGCTAATCAAGTATTGCTACATACATAGGGGAGGATTTTCCACCAGTTAGAGGACGGGTTGAGGTACTTAGGAAATTCTAGAGAGAGCTAAAAAATGTCATATCCATTTTGAAATAACTTTTCGGCAACCCTTTAGAGAAAATAGGAAACACTCATACAAAGCGAAAGTTTCGAACTAGAGGTTTAATGACTATCGCCGACTGGCGCTAGTCGAATGGATAGCGGAACAGTTGGTAGCCACACTCGTACCGAAAGCGCTTAAGCCTGAGCTGTTTATATACATTTGTATTATTGAAGTCTGCGACTAAGTATTTCAGAACCCACCTACAATTGAACCAGTTAGTAAGGCGGGTAATTACTATTTCGTATGATATCACAATGTTACAAGCCTCAGTTGAAAGCATTGCTAGGGAACATAAGTAGAACTAGTACCGTCTCTTAACTGACTAGTTTTGCATTAGTAGCGGTACTGCGATTCGCCGCAAGACAACTAGTGTATGAAACTTGAAACATCGTTAGAACACTACAACAACCATCATATCAGCTGGATTAAAAACCCATCTGGCGAAATTTCTTGCAGGCTAACCTTTCCTTTGAACTGGAATCTTTTGGTCGATTTTTAGGTACATAAAAAAGTTGGTTTCATTTGTATTTCGAAGTACTAGGGTGAGATCACCTACTCCAGCTAGGTGTTTGCTTGCTGAAGTATTCCATGGAAGAAGATTACGCATAACGGAGCCCTAAAAACTACCTTTATCGCAGCATTGCATGCCATTATACACATCACGACTTCATACCAAATGCCCACAATTATTGCGTTACCTGCAACAAGGCTTAAGGCCTGGGGCAGCTTGAGTGCAGCCTTATGGCAGTAGCAGCATAGGCGACCATTTAATATCGGGCAAACAGAATATATGGTCCCGTGCCTGAGCTTATTGAAGAATCCTGTGACCGTAATTGCGCATAGGGTAAGGTGCCAGGGTGCCGAAATGACAGAATATGCTATACACGTTTAAACGGATGATTCCAATTAACGGAAGGGTCGGGTCTGCTGTTTACTCTGTCGATCCAGAAAATAGGTAAATACTACAGGCTGCCAGATTGCAGAAACGTCTTTCAAGCGTAAATTATAGCCGTGCAGAAAAGCACAGCAACTTCTGGAGGACGCGTGCTTAATCTGCATTCGCGTCAGGGTACATATTGATAGTTAGGCAGCGATTAAGGCAATGATATCACACAGTACTTCAGCCATAAGTGTTCTGGAGTGCAAAGAAGCACTGGTAAAATTTTGCGCAGGCAGGATCATACAGCTATACTGGGTTTCCGGTTACAAGAGGATAGAAGGTAACGAAAAAGCCGATGATTTGGCAAATTGGGGTGCACTACTCGCTGAGTCGACGATAGACGTCCCAATCCATTTTGGAGAAGTCAATAGGAGACAGGAGCTGCATGTCATCCATTAAGCAGGAAAGGCGTGGACAGAAGCGTGCAAAAATTCTAAGATCATGTGCAAAGCCTACGATATTTCACTCACAAATTGGCTCACATCTCTGAAGAGCGAAAACTTAAAGCTCACGATGGACATACTAACTGGACACTGCCTTCTAGCGTCACATGCTATAAGTAAGCCCTCGTCAGTAATAGCAGATATAGGAAGTTCGAGCTGCAGGAAGAAACGGTTGAGCACAATTTGTGCTACTGTTTCTGCGCTCGCCTGGTCAAGGCTCCAGCTTTTAGGGGTGGCAGAGTTGCCAGATCTCGAGGTAGCAATTAAGCTGAACCTAGAAAACGTTTAGTACTTTCCAAGGGGACGCAATTGTTCTAAAACAAAGTGCTGTCACCTGATTGGGTTCATCCGTTTGGTCGTGAAACAAATTCTGGTAACACTATGGACACATTCGGTATATGTCAGGTCTTTATTGGCCGGCCAGTTCAAACATACCTTAATCCATGGAAGACCTACGGAAGAGTACTCCCGAAAACGTCCTAAAAATTACTATATAGAGAGCTCACAAGCAAAGCGAGAGCTGGAGTATATAGCCCATATAAAAGTAGATACTTATATGACAAAAATGGAACGCATGATTCAAACATTTGTGTAAGTCCAATGCACACTATTTCTATTTACACTTATTACGAAGGCTTTTTGTTGGGCATACTTTAACCAATACTAAGGCTTTTCTCTCAATTATATTTAGAAATTAATTTACTACATGTTATGTGGCCAAAAATATGTGGCAACATTTCAGCTAGTTGGCAGCTTGTTCTTAACCTAAAAGGGCTCTCATTAATACTGTGATTTATGTTTATATAAGAACATTTGTACGTTTCTACGTTTATCATGGATAACGTGTTGTTGTTGCCAAGGCCTAACCATCATGCCTATTCACTAATTTGCATACATACACATTGACTAAACTATTTTATGAAGATTTGCATGCTAAGTCATATTTGAGTCCTACAAACCCTCTTGTAAATTGTACTGATCTACATATTAAGGCCACCTGACTTACTCCACAGATTTGTCTCATTGCCTCCCCAGTTTACCAACAAACTTATATCTATAATAAATGATTTCAATGCACTTGGCTTGGCAGCTTCTTCTATTGCCAACATTTTCCATATTTTGTTGTTGTCCTAACTATATTAGTAGTTACTAGAGAATTTATATTATCCTGCAATAATAATTCATAGTATTTTGGTAATGCCACACAACAAACGATGACACAAATCGTCGCAACAAAGGCAGTTATTTGGAAACCCAAAGGAGATGTGTGGCTGAGCGTATGTAAATTCGCATTTGGTTATTTACATGCATTTATTTATAAACCAATGAAAAATGATTTATTAGTTGAACAGAATTGATTACGTATCCTTATGCAACAACCGCTTAAGTTGATATTTATACTTATCGCCAAGTACGCTTTGGTTTGCTTCCCTGAAACCTGCCGGAAGTGCTTAGACGTATCTTTTTTCAAAACTACGCCTTCCCGCTAATATTTCAAGATATGTTGCATTTAGTGTAGGAATGTCAATGTTTGTTAAAGAATAAGCGCATATGTAGTATATGGGTTAGCTTGTGCTAATTAAAGCTATTATTGTGTAAATGCGTATAAGTTTGCAAATTTTCATATGAAAAATTAATTTATTACGTTATATTTATTTGGTTTTACAAAAGATTTATTTACACATTATCTACCTTGGATTGAACTGGCTGGTCAATCAGAAGTCACATAGACCGGATATATCGTTAGTGTTACCAGAATTTGTTTTATTAAGAAACGTAAAACCACAATCAGGTGCTAAGACTTATGTTATAGAATAACTCCGTCCTCTTGGCAAACACTAGACATTTTCTAGGACCTAGTTTAATTGCTGCCTTTAATCCTAGCATCTCTGCCGCACTTATACTGGATGCTTGACCTGGCGTGCGCAGGACACGAACACAGAACGTGCTCAGCCGTTTCTTCCTGCAGCTCGCACTTCCTACATCTGCTGTTGCTGACGAGGTCTAACTTATAAGCATGTGACGCCAGAAGGCAGTGTCCAGTTTAGTATGCCCATCGAGAGCCATTAGTCTTCTCTCTTCAGAGATTTAAGCCACTTTGTGAGTGTAATATTGTATAATTTGCACATGATCTTAGAAATTTTGCAGCCCCACGCAAATATTTCTAAGATCATCTGCAAATCCTTCAATATAAGACTCACAAAATAGCTCATATCTTTTAAGAGAGGCTCAAGTCTCACGATGGGCTTACTGGACATTTTTTCTGGCGTCACATGCTTATAAGTTATGCCTCATAAGTAACAACAAATGAAGGAAGTGCGAGCTGCAGCAAGAAACAGTTGAGTACGTTCTGTGTTCATGACCTGGGCAAAGCCAGATCAGGGCTACAGCTATTAGGGGCGGCAGAGTTGCTAGGTTTTGAGGCAGCGATTTAGCTAGGCCCTAGAAAGCTTCTAGTATTTACTAAGAGAGCGGAATTTTTCTATAGCATAAGTCCTGGCACCTGACTGAGGTTCTTACGCTTGGTCGTCAAGCAAATTTTGCTAGCACTTAGGATATATTATGTGAGGTTTTTATTGACCGGCCAGTTCAACCTAACCTACCCGCATAGCTTTTCCAAAGATTCCTAAATATCTCGACCCCTGTCCCATCTAGTAGAACCTCTGATTATATTGATTAATACAAATTTACTATATTGATTTTCAGTCCATAGGATTTTAAATACACCACTTGGCGACTATTTTTTTTCCCTCGTGTTGTTTGTTCATTGGGTTTTGTAAAAATGTTTCAAGTTCTAATGGTCCAACTCTGGGCGAAGTTAAGAGTATTCCTGTACAAGATTTCTGGGAAGTTTATTAAGGAGCTCTCTTCGAAAAAGTCATATATGAGCTTATTCGATTTGCTGGGAATTGGGTATGTAGGTGGCTTATTGCCAGTATTTGGAGAAGGAACAGGAAAAGAAAGGGAATTAGTACAGCGAGGGATATAACTTCTAAATAATTTCTTGGATTATGTAGGTAAATCAGAATCTGAGGGGGAGAGGCCTGGCTGTTTTGTTAGTTATTATTACATTACCTTAAATTAAAATATTGTATATATGCCAGTTCTACCTTGCAAAGGAAACCATATCCGTTATAAATAATCGCTTAAAAATAGTAATCAGACTATATTTTGTCATCTTATCAAGAAGCCTTTGACCTAACCCCAGTGAAGACATAGGGGCGCACAAAAATTGCTTAATTTTCTCATAACTCTCAAAACAGGATGAACAGATTTGGTTGTTATATCTGTGGTCATATGCAATAATCGCCTAAATCCTATCTTTTTACACGGGACTTAGGCAATTATTGCTTATGACCACAGATATATCCCAATCACTATCCAAAGTTTGTATATCATACTTAATTAACACCGAAAAGCGGCTGCAGATGTGACTACTAAGTGAGAGCTAGATCACATGAGATTGAGGGAATAATGAGTTTTGTTTTTGAGACGCCTGCCATCCCGACTGAAACACCAATTCATAAAACTTCCTGGATGTGGCCTCAATGGCCGTAAGATTATGCAATAAAGCTGGTTACAGGCCCAACAATGCCTTATCTAGAGCTCACCGATGTTAGCCGTATCATTCCCGGGAGCTGTCGTTAAGTTATGTACCCAGCGTAGACGAAGCTCGTGATTATAAGCCGAAACTACATTTTCGTAACAGTTTTTAAGTAGCTATCGAGCTCGATAAAGACTATAAAGACTTTCGAATACCTAAGCTTTGAGAGAAAGGATTGAAAAAGTAGGGTTTCTGCTATAATACGTTTACTATATGTACGTATATATACGAGGATTTAAACAAATCTTTTAATATTTTTTATAAAATTCGTTTTTCAGTATACTGATTTGTAATACTTAAACCGTATCAAAACATTCGCCTAATAACGGCAATTAAGTTTTGAGGCTGGGGGCCTTTGTATGCTGTTCTGGTTCAATCGGATGGATTCTTGTCTGCTGGCGCTCATTTTAGTGCTTGTGGATATTGTACATATATCCCTGTGAGGCGGGGCCGCATCAAAAGTTGTCTGTTAGGAAGCTGGGGTTTCTGGATATTTAACAGAAGCTGTTTGTTCAGCATTTCGTTTCCTCCCGTTTATGGGAAGTATTCAAGCCTTATTTTGCAGACGATATTCTGGCGTCATTGGAACGCTTATTTTGAAATATGTTTATAGTTCTTCGGAGTTTCGAATTTATATACAGTGCGCCAAACAGTGGATGCTTTCTTTTACGAGATTGAATGTTACAAAGAGTTCATAAGCGTAATACAACCATTTGTAACTTACGCATCCCAATTGTCAGCCTCACCTACGCGAGGGGAATCCTGTTACAAATATGAATATAGCTCTAGCGACCCCAAGTTCCTCTATCTATCTCTATGGCCTATAAAGTAAATTTTGTCATATAAATCGTTCCCGAGATGGTCGGGCTAGAACCTTAATGGTGCTTTTTCTAGATCCGGAAAAGGACCATCAACATCGTTAACACTCCCCAAACCTTCGGGTGTGTCTTTATCGTTAGTACGATAGCAACAACAACATCAGCATATTCCTGCAATTTCATGCTGTTACTTTGCATCATTGCTCTTTTAGATCAGCTGCTAGAATCAACTTCTTCTTTGAGAGATTGCCTTGCTGAACATCATTTGGTTTAAAAAGCTTACAAATATATTATACCTCAATCTTTACCGTAAGTTCGTTGTAGGCATTTTAGGGTTTTAAGAGTCTTTCCTCTATGCGAATTAAAAGTTTTTTTGTACACTAATTCCTGGTTAATGTTGAGCTCAGTTTAACTTTGCGTGTTTGTCGAAAAGAGGTATTCTAATTTTAGGCGTTCAACGTGGTGGTGTGAACGTGGCGGTCAACTTTTTCTGTCGTAAAAATAAGAAAAGTTGTTTTCTTATCGGTCTAATGTATAGATATACTCTACGCCATTGGCTATCCTATAACTTAATCCACAACTCCCTAAAGTTGTCATGAAATACAAAAGAAATACTATTTTACGAGTACTTTTCCGATTCGATTCAATTGCATTGCTTGGACTTCAATACAATATTATTGTTCATTCGATTGCTATTTTTTGTAGAAGTCGACGAGCTGCAAGTAATTGGCAACAACGCAGATATTCTATGTGCACTAAAAGACATGGCTTACACATGTCGCCGTTATTGTAACTTTTGCTGCTATTTTTGCCGTTGGCATCCAACTTGTGTAAGAATGCATATATGCTTGGACGTGTTAACGGCAACAACAATGGAATAAAATAAAAAGAGCATTGAAACAGCAGCAACAACAATTGCATACATGCATACAATAACAATATAACAAATCGCATTGTAATAACAAACACAGTGAACGAGTTGCCGGACATTGTTAGTGTGGCAGCAGCATTCGCAAAAGTGTCAGCAAAAGTACATAGCAGTAGAGAACAATTACTACAACAACGCCCACGGAACGGAAACTGTCACGTGTAATAAATGGTAAATGCGACAGGAAGGAAATACTACAATTTGTTATCTGTCAACAGCAACAGCAATAGTGGCAGCAAAACAGCAACTTAACTATATACGACTACGAGTAAAATATAGACTGAAAGAGCGGATAGCTGGCGGCGATGGGCGAAAACGAGACGTAGAGGACAAGTCGAAAGACGGGAAAGGCCATGGCAATAGATGTTCGTGGCTGTGAATAGAGGCAAAAAGGATGTGTGCAACGGAAATCTTTGACACTTTGCAACAATCAATTCCAAAAAAGAGAAATGTCATGTCAGTAAACGTAAAACAATGTTAACAGTGGGGCAAGATGAACGAAATAGCAATAACTAGAGCCTACTTGACAGATGTCTTTCAGGACGCTAGAGAATGGCTAAAGCGGGAGTTATTGGTGCCGTATGTCGTATCGCTGTGGTCGTATCCCGAACGTATCAGCTGTTTATCGTTACGACAGTAAACCAAAAACCAATTGATTGGCTACGATACGGTTACGACCTTAGCGGCACCAATAATCGATTGCATTGATTGTTATAAGGTTGGTCGAATCAGCTGTTATAAGGTTACCGATAAAGCACCAATGTCTGCAGCTCAAAGTAATTCCCCTTTAAATGCCTCGTCACCCCTGTAATCAGTGTAAAATTCTTACTTGGACATATGAATACCGTTTTTCTTTCGCCTCTACTTCTTGGAATGGGTAAGTTAACAATGAGCATTTTTAATTTATTTCATTGGCCATTGAGTGCGCTTGTAATTCTCAACTGGTTTGTGAAAAATTCTAAAGACATAACTTCAGCTGTGTTATTATCCAAAATAGGAGTTTTTCACTGCAAAACGAGGTAACTCAAAACGAAGCCAATACAGAATATTTTCCACAGTTCGCTAAAATAACATAATACTAAAAAACTTTGATTCAAATTCAATCGGTGCTCCGCATTCAACTTCTACCCTCTAAATAAATATAAAAAATTTACGCTGACTTACTCGCTCTTCGAACCATCAAAGCTTATATATAGTCTAAAGACATCGTATTGGCACTAAAAAATTCACTAGTATCGTATTAGATTTACACCCGGCCAAGAGCTGGCACATCCAAAACAACAATCGGAACCTGGTAAAGTGTGAGATTGGTAATTAAGCTAACCATAAAGTTGAGAACAAAAGAGTTCAGCAGCTAAACATATTTTGCTACTAGCTGCTACTAAAATCTAAGTTGCTTGCGGATTATTGTTATAAGCCTGCGACTTCACGTCATCGAAAAAAAGAGGTCTGGGCTCATTAAATTTGCTAAAATCTGATTGATTTCTCCTCCTTTTTATACTCTCGGAAGGAAACGCAAATACTTGCGTTCGCAGTACAAGCACCATTGACGTAATAGTTTGCGAGACGTGAATATATTTGTTTACTGTTGTGGGAGACAAACAGAGAAGGTTCAAGCTACGCTTAAACTCTCGAGGTTCATTTGAGTATGAAAACAATTACCTCCCTGTGCAATACAAAAAAAATTTGTATTTTATTTCTTTCTGCTCGAAAATGTCCTTCTGAAATTCTCCTTTAGACGCCTAGGTTGAGTAGTTCGATTAAGAGGTGTCCTACTTGTTTTGTCAGGATCAGCGTTCCGACTTCCTCACTATTTTTTGGTAGGCGATTTAATCGGCAATGCTTCGCAGATGCATTTCTCAGCGCTACCTCTCAGCATACATCAATCGTGTCACAACTATAATTTTAATGTTGCTCACATCAGTCCAACAATCTGTGTGTCTGCCCATTAGGGCAGCTAAATTCCACACGGAAGGTTTCTATCACAAGTGTGTTTTCAACGAGTTTTTCGCCAAGAAAACAAACAAGAGTAATAAACCATTACGTGTTCTGCTGATGTCTTCAGATGCTCGCTCGATTCCACTGACATAAAGATCGGCCATTTTTACTTGACAACACATCTACTGAGATTTTCTGCGATAAAAACAATGATGGAATCGTCGGACACCGTCCGCGTAGCACTTGCTATTCGTAAATCTGTAAAACAGAATATCTTTTTGATGGATGAATTTAGATCCATGCCATACTGGTGCTGCGCATACATTATTTGTCTGGCTCTCCCATGTAAAGCCTTCTTGGATACGGGCGTTGTAGAGATCCCTAAATACTCTTGTTCCAAACCTTACTGCAACTTTAAAGGCTGTATTTGTTATTAGATTGGGACCTGGGGATATATAATAGGCAACTCTTTGTGTTGCATCCAGTACCTCCTGTAATATTGTCTCGGAAAAAGAGTTGTGACAATTCTTCTAGTTAGTATCGAGCATTTAGGTTACTATGATATCTGCGCTTTAATTTTAGCCATAACTGCTCTGTTGGCCAATCCCGAAGTGTCAAGGTCGAGACCATTCTTTAGTTCCTTAAAAAACGATGCCATGCTGCTTTTGTATGGAGCTATATGGGTATTGTGTAGCTCATCATATCTCGGTTATGAGCGTGTCCTCTGTTCCCTTCGTAATGCTTTTTCTCCGTATCGACCGCCACCTCTACCTCTATCTCTTTTCCAGCAAAACTTATGAATATTTTGTTTTCCTGTTGACATTGTTATGACTGAAAACATATATTTACTAAAAACCTAATAATGATACTCAATTCAACCGCCACAAAAGTAAGTCAATTCATTTTAGATAACGAGTATATTATATACCGGGCAGGATAGTATGGGCATAGCTAGTTCGAGTACCACATCGAAGATCCTGAGTTCAAGGCCCGGAAAAGCTGCATCAAATTTTTTGGAAACACTCTGAGTGTTTTTCTGCCTTGAAATGTTTCTCAGTGAAAGTTCATCTGCTTTGTAGATGCTGTTCGGAGTCCTTATAAAATATGTAGGTCCACGCCAATTGTAGGAAAAATTAAAAAGTGCAAAGAAAATTGGAAAAGAAGTTCGGCTTAGATCTCTTCGGAGGTATATCGCGCCTTGTATTGATTTAATTCATGTATAGGTAAAATGGGGTACAATAGCCAATTCTTAGGTGAAGACCTTCCTAAGGCAGAAAAATTGACTGTAGCTAAGTATGATATCAAACTACTCCAGAGAGTATGTACTTACAGGGATGTACTTCGCCATGCGGTCCAATGGTTTTTGTGCAGTTTTTCCATATTATCTACCCACTGTCCTTTAACTTCGCCAACAAGACGAAAATATAAATATAACAAAGTAGAAGCTAAGATTAATGATGAGAAATAAAATAAAATATATGTATGTAACTTAAGTAGATGAACAAATGGCAAATGGCAAAGGAATATATACTATAACAATAACAACAAAATAATGACGCTGACGACGGCAATTTTATTTATTCATCCACAACAAAAGTGGTTAGTGGTTACTTTGCAAAACTCTTACAATAGAAGGAAGTGAATGAGTGACAGAAGGACGGAAGAGCCCAGTTAGTTGGATTTTCACATATACATACATACCTACATCTATTGTATATCCGCATAATAACAAATAGTTTAACGGAAGTTTGACAGTTCGAGTGTGTCGACAGCGGAAAATGGCGCTAACGGCGAACGGAAAAAGGATTCGCTAGTAAATAAAATATGAAAGAGTGTTGAGAGATTCATTGTGAATTTAAATGGCAAATTTGCATACCATAGAAATGAACTTATATACATACAGACATACATACCTATACATACGTATGTGGCATTCATACAATTTTAAATATTAATGTTGTTGTTAAACTGGCCAGATTGCAAATTCATTTTAAAACGCGCGACATTTTGTCAGTTGAGGTCGTTTTTGAATCGTTCGTTGACAGATAATCGCTTCCATTGCTAGCTTAGACAACTGTTGTATTTAGTGTCAGTACCTACCTAGCAAAACATGCAATTAGTCCGGGATGCGATTGAGACTAGTCGTAGAAAATCATGGGACTAATCAAAATTTTGTTTGGGTAACAAAAATAGTTTTTAAATTGATAGTAGTAATCTGCAATATACATACATATGTAAATATGTATTCTTAAAGTAAGGTCAACCTCACGGTGCCATACACACGGATTTAGTTGCGTGATCAATGCGCAATGAAACAGTTAAATGCTCCCTGACCAAGCACTTCGTAGCAGAATCATTGGTACCAAATTAGCTTGTAAGCGATCGGTTGTACACTCACAAAGTCTTACGTTGGAAAGATACGGGGCCTATCAAAACCCCATACCATATTATGGATAATGGCATTCGGTTTCAAGGCAACTCCATCGTGACTTTAATAACCATTTACATCACACCACGGTGGCCGCCATAATAACCATTTTATTCTAAGCATAAATAATTTGCTGCATCATGCACTGACCTTTTGGCAAAATGCAATCAGATACATGGTACAACTCCAAGTAGAAAGGGATCTGAGCAACCTTTTCGGGGCATTAGGATAACCTGCATCACAATTAGAGGATGTGATTACAACCTTTCTTTCGTATTGTATAAGTGTCCCCTCGAGTCTACGACTTAAAGGCTCATTTACTTATCACATTCGCCTAGTTGAATTTTCGTTCGAGTCTACGACAATAAGCCTCATCTACTGACGATATCCAATTCAGCATAACTAAACGCGGTTTCAAACATTTAAAAAAGAAGAGTGAGCACAAACCCACTCTTACAATTATTTACTTTTATCCACAAACGATAGGCATCTGCCAAGCCAACATAACTTAACCATTTACTTAACAATATAGTCTGGGGTCACAATTAAGAAATGTGATCAGCCTTTTCTTTGACTTGTGCTTTATTTTAGAATAAGGAAAACTTTATTCCAGCGAAGAGGACCGCGTTACCCCGAAGAGAATGCTCTATCGTCAACTCCGAATGCTGAAGAGCCGCATTACTCTCAAGAGAATGCTTTATTACCAACTTGCCCAAAAGAGAAAATTCCAATCATGCGAGATGAAACCAAGCCACAGCTCTATACGACCACCGCTGGGTTGTCTCCTGAGAATATCGAGGAATATAACGGACTTGCTGTTTAAAAATCGGGATTATTGCGAAACCTCAATGGCCTTATCATCATTTTTCGATAGGAAAGAGACAGGAGGAGGAATCGATCAATTTCTGCGCGGAGGACGACTCAGATTTCAGAGCGCATGGTTTTTGGCATAGTATTTCAACTTTAAATTTCGCTCCGATCGTCTGACCTAGATGTTTCCCACTTTATATGGGTTCCATACATTCCATTCATTCTCCATTTACGCTGGGTACATTGCACTAGTATAAAAATCCTTACGCATTTGTACCTACTGAGTTTTAAGTCAATGCTTTTGCTGCACTTGAGTAAATTTAATTCCCAAATTGCCACTACGCACTGTCCGCTCGCCCGTTTACCCCACAATCCGCTAAGTACCACCACCACCACCACCACCACCACCACCACCACCACCAATCTGCCTTTAGCACGTTTGTTCGTTGTTTGCTCAGTTAGACTGTCGGCAAACCCCTGTCACCGTACTTATGTCAATTTTACACTTGTGTGACAGCTACAAAAATAATATGTCAACAAAATCATCAACTTTAACCTCGGCTGTCAGTTTAGATAGCAAAATACGTTGGCACTAAACTAAAATAAATATATAGAATTGCACAAAGCCACAATTTGAGTTAGCAGCTGTCAGTGTGCGATTTTGAGTAACAAAAACAAAAAAATATGAATTGCAAAAATTAAAAAATATGAGCAAAGTGAGTCAAAATACTTAAATGGCCATTTGGTTGGCTGGTAATAAATTTAAAAAAAGCGAAAGCTAATTGCACTTACTTGCGGCTTGTAAATGGCATTTGTGGTTGTAGACGACTAGACAGGTGAGCTATGGATGTGGCGAGGCATGTGCTATATGTCATTTGCCGTACGAGGAATAAAAAAATGTTGCCTTTCTTCGCAGATAAAATTTTATAATTTTGCTTCTTGTAGCTAATTTATGTTCTGGATTAAGTCTGCATAGACACGCACAAGCCGCTGGGTAGGTAATGTAATACAATATTTTGCTGAGATGCTATCAACAGAGCTGTCGGGAATTGAAAAATACCTGGGGCTTCTTATGTTTTTGAGCCCCCTTCAAATATGCGATACATGGACCAAGATTGTCAATGGTCAGTATCACGGTAACTCTCTAACCATCTGAAAACGGCAGCCCTTTGTATCATTTCGCACACCACACCCCTAAACCCGTCAAGAACACAAAATAAATTTATCGGGACAGCGTATACGACGAAGACGCGATTCACTAGTATTGCGATGGCTAAAGGGGAAGAGTCTGCAGTATACTGTGCTGATCCTGTAAAGAGCAGGCCATAAAACCTGCCAGATGAATATATCTTTTTGCATGAGAATGTAGTAGCTATGATCAAAGCAGTTGAGTTAGTGAAGGCGAAATTATTACATAAAACAGCATCTGTAAATGTCATAGAGTGCAGAGAGGTACTAGAAAGAATTGGAACAGGAAGTAACTTACATCTAATATAAGGATTCTCGTGACATGGCCATAGATAGCCAACGAGTGTGGATGGACTCTGGGACCGAATTGTAGGTATTCCAATCAGAAAGCGAACCATAAAAACCCCAAGAGTTCCACATGATAAATCAAGCGTAAAAATCGTGGAAGTAAATGCGGAGCTGGAAAATGTCAAAGATCATGTACAAGTTTTATTTCGTTAGTCCAACACAGTTCGCATAACAAGACCTGGCCAGCGAATCCTGTGGACTTTTATTCGTGTAAAGCTCATATAGCTTATCATTAAACCTCCTTTGATTACGGAGACAAATCTTCCGGAAAACTTTTGTCTTTAATACTTCAAGAACCATGTTTTTGTTCTTCTACTAATGATAAAGACACTTCCTTAAGATTTGGGTAGTGTTACTGATGTTTACGGTCCTTTGCCGGATATAGATCCGGTACGTTCAAGAACCAGCTCTTATTCTCTTGATATCGGCCATGGCGTTCGTACCATACATCAGGACAGGTATGATGGACGACTTGCAGAGCGTGATTTTCATTATTCGAGAGACAAGTTTGCGTTTTAATTACCTACTAAGTCCAAAGTACATGGTTCCCAGATAGACGAAATGACGTGGCTTGGATGACAGTAAGTACTTCGCCTTACCCCCACTTTCCGCAAGACCTACTCTTTGCCTCTTTATTTTAATTAGAATTAGGTTAAAGACATCGCGCGAAAGGGAGAAGAGCTTTTGTTTCTAATTTTGTTTGGTTTCGAATGGGTGGAAGAGGTTCTTCCTAAATCTACGGAGTTGGTGGATTTTCTCAGCGTCATTTGGTAAAACCTTATTAGTTTTGCAGTGAAAGTAAATTGTGACACAGCAGCATACAGCAACTCCTCCGCAAAGGTCGACAAAAAGTGTCGTTTCTATTCTCGTGAGTATTCACCAGTTTCTGATATACCGTACAGAGGCTTCATTCCCATTGAAAGACATAACCTTATCGAAGCTGGGTTATTGCTATACATTTACTTTGATTCCGAGATTTGATCAAAAGCCTTCAAACTATATGCATTTCGTATCTTTCTCTCTGCTGCACTCTAATTTGAATTACATTTACGCGATCAAATGGCTCATAAATTATCTGCAACATCCCACTGCCCACACAACATAGCGACCAAAAACATTCAAACTGCCACACTTTCGCTGCTAATTATAAATCTCCAGAGCTCCTCTGGCTTATGAATTTGCAATATATCATTCATTAGAGATTCGTAGTCGGAGTGTAGAGTGCATTTAACCAACAACTAGTGGCACACAAACGCGATTAATCATTGTTGATGTTGAGTAGTCGTTTGGACACCAAGCTGCCTACCCTTTACGCCCCTCGTAACTACATTCGTGCTCTTGGCCAATTGTATGGCAGCTGCATATTTTGCGAATAGATTTATATACTTTTATTCATTACAATTTGTGCAGTTTTTATTGTTGCACAAAAACATCATTTTGCAGTCAATTATTAATTACCCACCTCGACTGAATTAACGGCCGTTAACTGTTGTTTTTTCTTATTTTCATTAAAATATTTCCACTTTTTTCACAGTTTCACGCACAATACTTAAGTGTTAGTTGCAAGCATTGGAATAGTTGGTTGGCTTATTGGACTGATAAATTGGTACGACAACAGTTTGATATGTCAGAAACTTCTTGAATCGAGAGTGTTAGAGCTTATTCAAATATGACGAGAGTATCTTCATTTTCGTATTTAACTCCAAATCGGTAATCAAAAACTAGATTTCCCATTAAAATTCCCTTCGATAATCGGTAATTATAAAAAAGCTCGTAGGCCTGTTATTTAAGAGGATTCCGCGTGTAGGCCGAATGGCCAGAGTCCTGCAGTTGTGGCTGTCCTCGCAAACGCTTCTTTCCTAGACCCTTCTCCTAAATTATATGTTATTCTCCGGTTTTATTCAGTCCAGATGTCATTGGTTGTTTTACATGTGTCCGTAGAATATAAATTTCGCATTGCGGTTTTTTGAGATAGGGAGTATGTCCCTGTCTTACGCAGCATATTTCCAAAGCTAGCGACGCCTTAGAGGATATAAATCGTAAATCCAATAATATAAGCGCTGCTTGGCTGTTTGCGTATATCCATACCTAGCGTCTATTTATAGGGTTCTCCAACAGAAAAGAAAAAGAATAGGCCCTCTCTATTCCTAGTAGCTCTGCTGGGAAGATATTAACTACGTTTGGGAGACGGATGTGGAGAGCAACTTTAGCTGTTAGCTTTTGCACCAACTTCGCAAATTATTTTGAGCTCGTCAGCGTAGAGGGAAAGGACATCCTACCCATCCATTCTTGAGGGTAGTCTCACCTTGTTGCAGTTTAATGTGAGCGAAGACTTATCTCTTGTCGAATCGACATGGGGAGCCTTCTAGGGATACCACTGTGGAAAAAAGTACTCTAGCATCTGGACTCCATAGTGGAAGCTGGTTAAAGTCAACAGTTAACGCCCACGTGGGGCTTGAATTAAGTGTTCATTGTACTCCTGCACAACTGCTACCACAATATCACTCAAATTAAATGGGGTTAATTTGAGCGATAACGTGGTAGCAGCCTGTGCAAGAGTAACATGAACACTTAATTCGAGCCCCCACGTGAGCGTTAAATGTTGTCTTCAACCGCCACGGGCTGTCTTCTTATGTCCCCAGAACACCATCTATATAATGAGGCGAGAATACTCCCCCATCAGGGAGAGAAATGAGATGCTAACCAAACAGTTCCTGCTGAATACCCAGACACCTAGGCATCCCAATAGACATCTGATTGATGAGCCAACACCGCCCAGGCGCTTAAGGAGTCATTTCCGTAAGCATTATGAGGAAATACGGCACCTGGGAACTTAGCCGCATGAAGCAAAAAAAACGCAAGCAAGTCCTCAGTGAACTCCACAAACAGGCGTCGGACCTTTATGCTAGGCATTTTCCCGGTGAATCCAGTTCTCGAAGAACAGTACCCAAAACTTGCGGAAGAGAAACGCACACTCCCCAGGGAAACGCGAGTCACTCTAGCTCAACCTCGATCTAGATACTGTAACAGGTTAAAGTCTTACCTATCCAGAATCAACCCCGACATATAAAATGTATGCCCTGCTTGCAATGTGTCCCCACATGACACCAACCATCTCTTTAATTGTAATGTGAAACCAACGGCTCTAACACCCTTTCATTATGATCCACCCCTGTCGAAACAGCAAGTTTCCTTGGACTCCCGTTAGAGGATATTGATGACAATTGGTTATCGGTCGCACCAATTGGATGGGGCGAAGCACTGCTAAAACAACAACAACAACAACAACAACATTATCGCTCCTTACGATACAATGGGAATAATGACCGCTGTGTAAAGCCATATAGTAAGTTGTTCTAAGGCCGTGGTTTCTGTTAGTTATTCTATTACACGAATAGTAAGAGATTTACCCCTTCGCTATTTTTCTTTCAATTTTGACTTTCCACTTTAGCTTGTTGCCTATTTCGAAGCTTCACTACTTAATCCACTTTGAGAGCAGAAGTTTTGTGCTATTTTATAAAGGAGATGAAATTGAGGTATTTAGGTTGTGTTACTGAGGAGTATCGGTTCTGTCTTGCTTCGGTTCTGTCCATTATCAAGTTCAGTTATCACACCGATAAGTACGAGCGCCTGCAGAAACATTATCTTGCTGGTGTGTGAACTCATCCAGGGAAGGGCATATTTATGATGGTGTTCGGGGTGTCCCCTGCCGAGTCCGGCCATACCTCATCATTCTTACGAAGTGGTCATTTTACTGCTTTTTGGGCAGAATTTTACTCAGCATCGACTACTCGCTAGTGTTTTCGACAACAGCCTTTGTTAGCCTTACAACTTTTTTAAATATTTTAGTGCGTTCCTGTATGACTGCCGCACTTTGGTTATGTGAGCACAAAAACCTTTCCGTTACGTTGTTCTAAGTTTTTAAAGATCCCCCACCGCTTGTTTTCAATAGCCGTTTTCTAATGTGAAATTTAAAATTTATCTACCCTATAAACATAAATTTTGTTCATAAAAAATATTGTTATCGGCAATAGGCCGTTAACTTAAGAAAACAGCCCTAATAATACAAGCTGGGGTGAATTTATTGTAGGGAGTTGTTAACGCGAACTTAAGCTTACATACTCACTCATCTAGCTCTTGGTTAGAGTCGTCTATTTTATTGGTTATGTTATAAGCCTTACAAATTTGATCCGTTTAGTCCTTCTAGGCTTCCTGTAGCAAAGTGGCTGGCTGGACATAAATTCGAAAAGGATCCAGCGGTTATCCGAAGCCTTCCCAATAAACTTCAAAGAAATTTCGCATAAAGTGGTCAGGATGGGCTAGCTGGTTTTTACGGTGTTTCTTTTTTAATCAATTGCGAGTCTGCAATGTAGGCTACCAACTCCTTTTCCGAGGGAGTAACCAAATCGCGGTATCTTTGGAACCTCTGCAGCAGGTTTTTAGCTTTAGCTGGCGGTTTTTGCCCTCTCCGATAGTTTGTGCTACGCACCTGATCAAAAATTCAAAAGAGATCTCATCTGCGCACTTCATAACCATGTAGCCTCGAAGGTTCTCGGAAGGGTCAAAACCGGTAGTGGTCCGGTCGGTTATTATCGAGTAGAATAGTCACTATCAGATGGTCCCAGACATCACCAAGCACCGGGTGTGTTTGTCTGAAATGTTAGGGAGTAGAATGCTCCCTTCCGAAGCTTTAGTACTCCCCCCACCTCTGGTCTTGAATGTGCGATGTTTTGGGAACCTTTTTGTACTTTGTTTTTTTTCAGCGTATACAGCGCCTGCTAGTATGTTCTGATCTGAAATTGACTATTGTTGTTTTTTTTAGCTATAAAGACATCCCCCTAAGGGGTTGACTGGCATCGATGTTGATGGTCCTTTTCCTCCGACACAAAGAATTCCTCTAGAGGGTTGTGTTTGTATATATTGTCATAATCGAAGTAGCCGTCTCCGTCTATCAGTGATAGTTGGTCCGAGAGTATTTTTTGTTCGATGTCGTTATCCCTTCCACTGTTGTTATCCGTTTAGTTGCGTTTTCTTTATTTGGTATTTTGTTGTGAAACCATATGGATTAAGTGCTGACTGATAATGTTACTAGAAAACTCGGAAAATTACAGAGTATTTTGAAACCGCGAAAAATTCTTGCAGAAAAGATTATATTAACGGACGCTGTTTGGATTTGATGAAATTTTACATACCGACTGGCTATAGTCGAAAAGAAAGCAATGGCTTTATTTTTGGGGGTTTAGTGCCCCTGTGAACAGTTACTTTTAAATTATTTTATATTTAGTATTATTTAATTTTTATATTCGTTTTGCCTGCTCGAGGTCAATTAAAAAATAATAAACACAAGTTTTCTTTAAAAATCCGATATATTTCGGTTACTCCGCGGTAACCGTCCTCAGGGATATAAACTGCAAAATCTATACAAACAATTAACATTATATAAACAAAATATTGATAAAACAGTAACAACGAATGACATACAATAGACGTGGAGTTTGTTACTACTTTATTTGTAATTAAATGCCTGTAAATATGCGCCACGTTGTCCGTATCAGTCTTGTAGTTAGTCGTATATTTGGCGGAGTGTTTATAATCACCCCTATTGCGAGTATCGATCAGCAGTAGAATAGAATTTTGTCGACCGAGTCGATTGTCTTTTATTTTCGTATTGTGTAACTCGATCGAAAAAAATGTCTACCATTGTGAATAACTCGCTGCAAGAAGACGAGAAAGAAGAAAACTCGCTGAATTGCAATCAGCTGTTTACATTTGTTTACATTTTTGCCGTGTTTGATAAACCAAAATAACAAAACATTTTTAAAATAAATTTAAATTAGATATTTTATAATAAATATTATAAATGGATTGTGTTGAGCTGTGGTTAAGTGATAGTGAGGAAGATGAAGATGCACATACAAGGCTAATAGAGCTGGCAAGGGAAAGACGCAAGCTGAGGGATTTGTCGAATCCTTTGGAAATGGAAGATCACATGTAACTATCTGGATTTAATTTGTCTTAAAGTTAAAAATTTATTAAAGCTCCCATTTATACAGATTTTTGAAAAACTTTCGTTTACCGAAAGCTGCATTTGCGGATTTACTGGCATTTCTAGATGCCAAACTACAACCTGGTGTTAGAAAGACATCTATCCCAACAATTTTAAAGCTTGCAGCAACTTTACGGTTCTGTGCTCACGGATCATACCAGCTGAGTGTAGGCAATGACTTTAATATAGGATTCGGCCAATCTACAGTATCCCTAGTTTTATCTGAAGTATTCCCAGCTTTGGAGGAATACGTTTGCAGAAATTGGGTGACAATTCAATATACTGGGAGGAAAAGCGTCAAGCAAAGCTTTATTTTTTTGAAAAAAGTGGAATACTAGGCGTGATAGGTTGCATAGACGGGACGCATGTCAAAATTGTTGCTCCAAAAAAGGACATTCAGCATTTGTACTATAATCGCAAAGGATATTATAGTTTGAATGCAATGATAGTAAGTATTTTACAAAGAAAATATCGTGGAGTTGATAATTTTTGTTATTTCATAGGTTTGCGATAATGCCATGAGAATCCGCTATGTCAATGCCAAGTATCCGGGGGCAACGCACGATGCAAACGTTTTCAACATGTCCACATTGAAACCACGATTGGAAGATGACTACCGTAGGGGTGAAAGAAATATAATATTAGGTATGTAAAGTACTCCATACACCTATTTGTGAACGTGAAAATGGTCCGTGGTGATTTCTGAAGTCTACCCAAGGCACAGTATTCCATATGAATTCTTAGCAAATGAATACGACAGCATGACGCTCTTAATACCCGCCCAAAAATATTTGGAGGGGTGTCAAAAGATGTGTTTTGGACCCAGCATTGCGAATCCGAAATATAAAATAAAAAATGTTGCTTTTTTCAAGAGATATTTGCAAAAGAAGTTGAACATTTTATGTGCTTGTTGTACACACACAAAAAATTTTGTGTTAAACTCAGCCAGGGTAATTTGCTGTCGTATAGATTTAACAAATCCCTTTGCATGTTAAAGCACTGCAGCCAATTGATTCCATTTTCAACAAAATCTGTGATTCAACTAGAAATTTGGGGCTTAATACGAACATTAGATTTTTACATGCAATGGCATTGCATACCTACAAATTTAAGTGTGAGCTTGAAAATAAGAATATTCATTGTTTTGAATATAACAATTAGAAAGATATTTGTGTTGTAAAAAGCGGTGTAACAAAAATATATTAGACAAAAGAAATATATTCACGTTAGCAAGGAGGTGTATGGAGTCCTTAATGCTTAACTTATTTTCATAATTTTATGGTTGTAAAATATGTAGACATTTAGGCGATGCAGGTTTACGCCATACCGAAACCCAGAAGATGGAACAGCAGAATGTATGTTTAACAGAAAACATTCCCAAGGAAGGAATATTGTGGAACGTACTATTAGAGTCCTTAAAAATCGATTCAGGTGTTTGTTAGGGGCTCGTGCGCTCCACTATGAGCCAAAGAAAGCTACACAAATAATAAACGTATGCGCAGCTCTTCACAACATTTGTTTATCTTATAATGTTCAATTATCAGATGAAGAAATATCTGACTATCAAACCCGAATGACGATTTCTAAGATAGCACAACATATGAAGGTTGTTCAGTGGCAAAGGAAGAAGCTAGGGCAGTTAGAAATAATATTTTACAACATATGCAGTTCTAGTTTTACGATGATAACAAAAAATTTTTATTTAAATTCATATTCAGTCCATTTTAAATTCAGAGTACACTTATTTTAAATTAGCTAGGCTAACTAAAAACAAATCATGTTTTTTATTAACATAAATCAAATATCACTTCATGTAAAAAAATTCACAAATTCAGGTGTGAATAAAAAATGTATCTCAAAACTACTATCTACATAAAAAATCAAATTATTTCAAAGTTACTATTTACATTTAAAATATCACATTGCCTTAAAACTACTATTCACATTAGTGCTTTGGTAATTCTCTCCTTCTCCAACTCCAAAATCTGTTCTTTCAACCTTAATTTATCTCTCCTATGCTTTTTCTTATTAATAATTTCTTCTTTTAGCAGTTTAAACTTTTCTTTTTCAATTTCTAGTTTCTCTTGCTTTAAAGTTACAGCCTCAAAATTTAGCGCAACTAACCTCCTCATGTATCCTTCTATATTTACAACACTTTTCTTAATACCTAATGTATTTCTTTTCAGGGCCTTAAAATGTTACTTTGAATGTCAATCTGCTTCTCCAACAGTGCTAACCGTTTTTCCTTTTCGCTTATATTTTTCGACCTTCTTGCTGGAGTTGCCTGTAGTGCAGCTCTTTCCTGGATCTCACATGATACGCTTCTTTCAGGTACTTCATTTTCCTGCTCATCTTCAACAATTTCAGTCGACCTACCACCAACTCTTGATTGGGCCACCACATTGCCCATTCCAATTTCTTCGCCAGGGGGATCAATATAGGCGTCAATACTTAAAAAACTAATAATAGCTTCCTCTATCGCCGAAAACGTATGGACGTTATTTGCGCCTCCACAGTTGCTTGGTACTCCATTCGGTTCTGCGAACATTTTTTCTTCGTTTTACTTTTCAAGTCCGTCCACACCTACAAGGAATGTTCAGTATTTTCTTTATGGACGCTATATATAAATTTGTTTACCTTTAACCACTTTTCCCAGAACGCATCGTGGTCCCAAGCTATTGAACTCAGCCGCTATCAATTCCCATCTTGATTTTCCCTGGGCTTTCCCACACACGCCTTTGCCTAAATCAGGATATTCTTGCATTAGCTGCACCAGTCTTGCGATTTGCCGTTTATTGCTTACAACTTTTGACCTGCAATTAAAATAACCACTTTTTATTATTTAGGTTTACATTTTTTACTTTTATTCAAATTTTTTTTTACTTTTTTTCTTCCATTTTTAAATTTTTTCACTTTTTTCTATCACTTAAACGCTTCACGACGCAAAATGGCTGTAGAAAGACAATCGATCAAAAGAGTATTCACAGTCGATAAATGAGCAAGCGATCGACATTCGCAATAGGGGTGATAATCGATAATCGCTTAATAGTCGATTATCTATTCTCAGTCGACACTCGCAATAGGGGTGAATGTGTAACATTTCAAGTGAGAAACGCTTGGAATAATTTGCTTCTTGCTGTAAGATGGATGCTTTAGCGAAATTGGGAGAGTGTCGGCTCGATGCACAGTGTGCCATTAGCGCAGTTTTATGTGTAAAAGAATTTTGGCATTGTTTGGTATCTGATTTGTGCTGTTCCATCGCGTTTTTAATTTTGATTGGTTGTACCAACGTATACCTTGTTGCACAGCTCTTGCTGGTTTCCATTACATGGGATTTTATAAATGACATTACTTTTGTCCATTTCCGGTATTTTTCACTTAGTTCTATTAAATATGCTTTAAGGGTACTTGTAGGCTTGTGAGATGTTTTTATTTTCTCTTTGTCGTAGCAATCTGACATCATTAAGCGTTCAGATAAATGGGGTACGTAAGTTACCGATTTGAATATTTTGGGTTTGTCTTGAATTTGATGCTGAATATTGTATTTTGATCTTTTAATTAGGGAGTTTATAATGTTGTCTGGGAAGTCATTTCGTTTTAATAAATATTGTAACGAATTTACTTGCAAATCCTCTTATTTGCAATCCTCTGCTAAGTTCGACTCACTAAACTGTTGAATAAATAACTCCAATTTGTAATAATGCAAAATGGCCTTTATTAAAGTACTTCACAATAACACTCAAACTGTGCAACGAATAGCTTGCTTAATAACCAAACTGATTGATAGCTCAAATGAAACTCTACTATTCAAAATAATACTGCTTTGCCCGCTAGATAGCGTCTAGTCGAAACTGCTTGACAACTCAAATCAAACTGAATTACTTCTTACTCGCTTGCGCCGCTTTTATAGTTTACGCTGCATACATCTAGGCTCTTCTATTTCCAGAACTTACCAACTATTTCGTGTGTTTATAGTTCTCATATAGTTTCTACTTGTTTACAATTGTCTACTTTTCAGCGTCTCCCAGATGTATGTGAGTTTGTAGTTTACAGTCTCTCGCACACACATAGGCGTATAAGTAAATGCATCTGTGTGTGACATCTCTCGGCTGCCTTATATATGTGTATACATGATTTGATTACTGACGTAAATACTGCTTAGCATGGCCTTAGCATCGCCTTAGTGATGGTATAGCTTAGTGATGCTAATATCCGTGCCCTCCACCTAAATCTGATCGTCCCGATCAGACGAATCCCTCGATCTAACCGCTACTAGCCTCTCCAAATGAACCACCCTTCTATTTCGTGGTTTCCCAATTGTTTGTATGCGGTAGATGGCATCACTGATCCTTTTTACAACTTTGTACGGGCCTTCCAACTGCACCAAAATTTGGAAGGAACACCTTTCCGCCGGTGAGGGTTGTACAACAGTACCAAATCTCCCTCCAAGAAACCCTCCGAATTATCTTGTTGTCGTACCTGTATTTCATCTTACTACTCATTATCCTGGATCGTTCCCTCGCACTTTGTTGCTTGGCCAATTAAGAGCTACTTCGCAGAGCTTGATCTTGACTGATTGACTTTGCATCATCAGTATCGTCTTGACGTTTCACAACAGTAGTACGCGCTGGCTTGAAACCACCCTTGCATTCTTTCTGGAAAATTCTATCAGTCGTTTCTACTTCCACACGGCGTTTGTCAATGCCAGTGTTTTTCTCGCAGGTACTTTTGATTCCGCTTTATTTGGGCCCATTCGATCCATCAACCTTTGCTCGATCTACTTTCCTTGACTTTCGTGGTTTCTGTCGAATCTCCTCCACCAGCACTCGCTTACTGCTGACCCTTTTTCCAACCTGAAGTTAAGTGGCACATCTTGGTTCTCATAATGCATCACCCTTCTCTACATATCGATCTTGATGTCATGGTCAACCAAGAAATCCACTCCCAATATAACTTCATCAACAATCTCCGCCACAACGAATTTGTGTAAAACCATGACCTTCCCAATTAAGACTTCACAGATCACTTCTCCCCGGACTTGGTTATACTCGCCAGTGACCGTACGCAACCTCGCTCCAGGTAACGGTTTTACTCTCCTGTTGACCAAGTCAGATCTGATCAAGGAATGAGATGCATCTACGGTCAGTACACGCTCCTTGCCATCCACATTCCCTCTGACGGTAAGACTGCTTGATTTCCTTCCAATTTGCGACACAGATATCACAGGACATTCAATAGCCGGGGCAAGTTTTCGTTCTTTACATCCGACACGCTCTTGCTCATTTCCTCCAGCTTTGCGTTTACGGCCACCCCCTTTGTTGGAACTATGAGGACCCAGATCGCAATGACGTGCAATATGACCGGACTTCCCGCATTTGAAGCATTTGGTAACTTTTTCAATCCGCTTTTGCGATCCTTTCAGCGCCTCCAATATTGCGTCTACCAACTCTGGCCTTTCTACTTCCACACGGCGTGCTTTGGAAACAGAAGCGACGCTGTTTCCTGAATCAGAGCTTGTGATACCTTTTCTGCGAATGTGGGTTTTGGGTTTGCATATGTCGCTCGCTTCGTTTCTACGTCCCGTATGCCGTTTATAAAACTCTGGATTTTTACCCTCTCGGTGTATTCCACGGGTGCGTCCGCATTTGCCAAATGAGCCAACCTTTCAACATCCGAAGCAAACTCTTGCAAAGTCTCATTAGCTTTTTGGTAACGGTTTTGCAATTCTATTTGATACATCTGTTTTCCTGTGTTCGCTTCCGTACCTTCGTTCTACAGGAGCCATCAATGCATCATAACTGTTCCGTTCGTACTCTGGAATAGTCTGTAAGATTTCCGCGGCAGGCCCTTTCAGTGCCACGAACAGAGCTGCAACTTTATCTTCAGCATTCCACTGGTTCACTGCTGCGGTCTTCTCAACTGTAGCTTAAAGACCTTAAAGGAACAGAACCGTCAAAGGATGGTGTCTTTACCTTTGGATTACTCGCTTAAACAGCTGGGCGGTTTAGTTTGTAACTGCTCCATACGACCTTTTAACGCTTCTATTTCGGCATCAATTTTGTCCTCGAGTTGTAAAATTTTTGCATCCTGCTCTTCCAGTTTCACAAAGAGCTGCGATGACACCTGTTCCAAAATTTGTGCCGACATTTCAGATATACGTGCATCTTGCGCTTTCAGTTTAGATGCCAAATATGTCTTCTGTTCTTCCAATTGTGATGTTATACGGATTTCCTGCGATTACAGTTGGGATACCATATACGTCTTCTGTTCTTCCAGTTGTGAAGAAATTTGTGTTTCCTGTGCTTCAATCTTCGATGTTATTCGTGTCTCTTGGGATTCCATCTGTGATGACATATACGTTTTCTGTTCTTCCAGTTGTGATGACATGTTGGTTGATATTTGTGATGACATTTCGGACATTTGTGCCGATATTGCAACCAATATCATGTTCAAGTCTGTGTTCGCCATTGTCTGCGGTGTTTCATTTTTCTCCTCCAATTTTGTAGTCTCATCGCCATCAGGATAAAAGACATACTCGTCCACATCAATTCCTTCTGCTTCCATTGCCTCTCGTAGCCGTGCCTAAAGTTCGAGTTTAACGCCGCTTGTATTCAATCCACGGCTCTCCAACTCCTTCTTCAGTTGCTGGATCTTCAATTCACTGAACTTTGCCATGTCCTTGTTGTCCTCCGGAATTTATTCAACAATTCCTCTTCTGACACCAATTGTAACGAATTTACTTGCAAATCCTCTTATTTGCAATCCTCTGCTAAGTTTGAATCACTAAACTGTTGAATAAATAACTCCAATTTGTAATAATGCAAAATGGCCTTTATTAAAGTACTTCACAATAACACTCAAACTGTGCAACGAATAGCTTGCTTAATAACCAAACTGATTGATAGCTCAAATGAAACTCTACTCAAAATAATACTGCTCTTGCTCGCTAGATAGCGTCTTAGTCGAAACTGCTTGACAACTCAAATCAAACGAATTACTTCTTACTCGCTTGCGCCGCTTTTATATTTACGCTGCATACATCTAGGCTCTTCTATTTCCAGAACTTACCAACTATTTGTGTGTTTATAGTTCTCATATAGTTTCTACTTGTTTACAATTGTCTATTTTCAGCGTCTCCCAGATGTATGTGAGTTTGTAGTTTACAGTCTCTCGTACACACATAGGCGTATAAGTAAATGCATCTATGTGTGACATCTCTCGGCTGCCTTATATATGTGTATACATGATTTGATTACTGACGTAAATACCGCTTAGCATGGCCTTAGCATCGCCTTAGTGATGGTATAGCTTAGTGATGCTAATATCCGTGACAATATTTTATTTCGTCCGCAATCTCCTTGTGGTAAGTTTTGTCAGATATATTTAACATGCGTCGTATACAGCCCATTGCTGTATTCATGATCATCGTTTTAGGATGTTTAGAGTTAAAATTGATGATTCGTCCAGACGCTGTTTGTTTCTCATACCACCGTAATTTTAGCTGATTACCTTCTTTTATTATAATGGAGTCCAGATAAGGTAATTTGCCCCCGTCTTCTAAATCTACAGTAAACTTGATATTCTTGTGAAAGCGTATTCAGCGTATTTGAATCTCGTTTTCTTGTATGATTGCAAAAAGGTCATCAACATATTTTGTAATTTCTCCTGGTTTCTGTTTTAGTTTTGTCATTGTTTTTTTCCAAAAGTTCTTCCATGATTATGTCAGCAATGACTGGTGATGCAGGTGATCCCATGGGCATTCCTTTTAATTGTATGTAGATTGTGTCGTTAAATTTGAAGTACCTATTTTCTTCGATGCAAAATTTAAGTATACCCATAAATGGTTTCTTTGGTATCCTGGTGTGTTCTTTTATAATCGTCCTTTTATCTTGTATAATGTCAAGTGGTAATTGTGTAGGTATGCTAGGAAACAAAGAAACCACGTCGAAGGAGATAAGTTTTTCATCATCACAAATCAAGGTATTATTAATCCTCTCTTTAAATTCAAGTGCGTTCTTTATGTTATAAATATATAACATATATATATATATATATATATATATATAAAATATATTAAATATGAAGGTCGCCAAACAATTTACTCTATTTAGTATTACGTTGAGATCAAAGCAGTTTGAAAAGCAAGCAGAGCTTTTTTCCCAGCACCTGGTAAAAAAGGAAAAAGGTAACCTACAGTGATTAAAGTAAAAACTAACATACGAGAGTATCTTCGAAACAGTTCAGACGTATTGAGCTTCCCTCGTTTGTATTTATGTAAGTTATTAGTTGCTCCTTTATCATGTACCAATGCAGCTAAACTGTTGCGGCTGCTAAAGCCACATTAAAATTAACTTGCTAAGCTTGCCAGCACAAATTGTACTCTTGTTCTTTTGGCTTACCTCAAATTAAATTTACTCAGTTTTAATTTATGACGAGACGCACACGTTAAAGTTAAAATAAATTGCCTGACCGGCGAACCAGTCTGGATCGTCCGTATGCTTACTTGAAAAAGCTCTCCTGCCAAGCGCAGGGCTCATATGCTAACATACAGACATATAGAGGTATTATTGGTTGACTTGATTAACCGACCATCCTGCTGTTGTATTTTTATACCCAACTCTACTTGTATACAGGGTATTATAAACTTGATTAAATAACGATTGGTTGTACAGGTATAAAGGAATCGAGATAGGTATAGACTTCCATATATCAAAATCATCAGTTTGAGATATCATCACCAAATTCAGTATACGGGCTTATCTGGACCCAGAATGGATTGGTATTGAAAATGAGCGAAATCGGACGATAGGTTAGGTTAGGTTAGGTGGAAGCTGCCCTGATAAAGGGAAGCTCACTTGGACAACATGAAGGTCCGTTGTGATACCACATACAATAAAATAACGGTGACGTAGATATAGCTACTTAGAGAATCGTTGGGTAGCAACGATAAAGTTCCGAATGATACCGTCTCAACCTTGGATAAATCCTCGGGAGATCCAAGTGAGTCGCGACCGAAGTACTTTCGCCTAGTTCTGGCAAAAGCTGGGCAATCAAGCATAAAGTGATTTGATGATTCCACCTCATCATCCTCCATACAGCTGCAGCAGGATGAAGTTTCCAGTATATTGAGACGTACCCGCATGGATACCATGGGAAGTGCCCTGTCAAACCCCAATGACCATTGATAGGTGAGCCTTAGTGAACCCAATTATTTCGGCAGACCTCCTGCCATCCACTTCCGGCCTGAAAGATCTTGCTACCCTGCAAGAGGTGGTGTCCGCCCAACGTTTGCTGAACTGACTCGAGGTCCAGCTATGGAGGAGCAAACCACAGGTGGCCAGCGGAATCCCGAATCCATACAGCCATCTTCATCGGTTCAGTTATACCGATGCGGGGCTAAGAGATCCGCTTGATAGTTGCCCGGGATATCACTATGGCCCGGGACCCAGAAATCTTAATTATAAAATAGTTCGATGCAATCGCAAGCGAGGTCAGTCCTCCAGACCACCCTCGATCGCACTGTAGTTGAACTCAAGGCCTTGATAGCCGCTTGGCTATCAGAGTAGATGTTAATTCCCTAACCGTAGTATGCACTGATAGCATTTCATCCACCGCATCCTTAATCGCAGCAACTTCCGCTTGAATGCGCTGCAGTGATCAGTCACTTAAACTTGCGGCTTACATTTAGCTCTTGACAAAAGACCCCCCCACCATCTTTCTGTCCATTTCGACCATCCGTGAACAAGTTAACCGGTCCCCTGCCCCAGATGATTCCTCTTCCCCTCCTCTCTCGGGGAATGACTGGGGTGAAGGTTGTATAGGGAGCAGTTATCGTCATACAATAGTCCGTCCTGTCGGGATAAAGTCGAACCTGGTAAGAAGGCTAGGGTCTCCGAAGTCAGAAAGCCCATAGCCCATATCACGAAGCCTGACCAACGACCGGTCGCGGCCGCTTTCCAGCAATATCTACTGAATGTATGTTCAGCATGACATTCAGTGCAAAGGTAGGTGTTGTTCTAAGAGCGCCACTGATACCGACCAGCGCCGTCCGTGCACTGACACTAACATTTTGAGTACTCGCCGTGTCAGTGCTTTCCACAGACAAGCACCCTATAGAGCAGAATCGTTTGACGCTACCATATCTATAAAGTCAGTGTACTACCCCTGGCGAGAGTTCCCATCTCTTGCGGATAGCCCTCTGCAGCAGTACAAGGCCAAACGCGACCTTCCTGCCCTATCTCCACATTTTAGGCGTAGCCAGGACTAGTTTCTGTAATGAGTTTTGTAGGTGGATTGGTTTTATTTTAGTTTGGAATATGGGCGTGGCAAGACCACATTATATGAAGAAAATGTTGGAAGTTAACAAGCCGTAAATCAAAAGCCGCTAAATATATTACATAGAAATTCGGCAGAGACACTATCCTTGCCAAAATATATAGAATGAGTGAAGATAATCAAAATTGGTTAAAGACCACGACCACTTTTCCGAAAGGAAACCTTACTAAGTTTGCAATAACTCTATGGTATTTAACTACATTTGACTGATATCTCTAATTCAGTGATGGTATGGTTGAGCTAAGAAAAAAACTTAAACAAATTTTGAAAATGGCGTGACCAGCCCCTGTTACATATATGTATTATTGCAAACAACAACAGCATTTCAAGTGCACAGCTGGTATGTATGTTCGGTTCCAACCGAACTTAGACTTCTTACTTGTTATTTTTGACTTTAGCCGAATAGTAAGTTGTGCGCAAACTCAACTTTGTGTCCATAGATTCTACTCATGGAAAATTTGCATACTCACATACATACCAACATGAATACAGATATATACAATACCACATATTTGCTTGACGTCACCGTAAATTTGATTTGCGACTACATGCGGACATGTAATTGACATGTTTGCCGCTGTTATGTTTCGATATGTGGCACTTGGTATGTGGTGGCATGTGGCGAGTAAAAGTGACAGTTGGCAGCCGGTAGTCGGTAAGCTGGCTTTGATACAAATTCATACACATACATATGTACATACATCGATCGATAAAGCGCCATATGAGTTGTAAAGCTATTTAAACTTTTTTGCAAATGACCCATACTCAAACTAAAATATTTTTCTAAACCAGTATGCTGTTTGTCAAAGCAAAGCATTTAATTTGATAAGTCAAAACATGTTGCCAATATTAATGGCATACAACAAAACTTTCAAATTGTTTACGGACAAGCGTTTCAGTGAAATGTACATTAAAATTTATTGAAGTGCGATAAAAATCTTAGCCGGTTGTGGTCATAATAAAGTGGACTAATCATATCGGTGCAAAAAGTAGTAAGTGTTAAATATGTTGCCTTTTTAGACAATTAAATTTTTGATATATAAATTGCCATGTATTTGAATTGCTTTTAATTATTGTGTTGACTTTGGTAATTTTCAGAAATGTTAATTTGTTAAAAGCTTTTTAAATGAATATCTCGATCAGCTTATGCGCATTTAAATCAATTAACTATTTGGTTATAAATTCTTTTCCGTCGACAAATAACTATATTAATTTTTGTTTTTAAATTTAATTTATGTACAAGGTTGCAGGTTGTCTGAAAAATTTTCTACTTACTATTCCAAAACAACAAAATACAATTTTTCAAATTTAGAAAAATTATAACAATAATTATCATAGATATTGTTCTGGCCTTGAGCTCGATTCGAACCTTGAATGATTTATCAATAGGCCGATAAAAACAAAAACAATTGTACAATATATCTGTTATGGAAAAATTCACATACAACAGCAACACAATTTTTGAGTTGCCCTCGTAGTTTTAAAAGCTATATAGGATTGTTTTCCGGTATAAAGCTTTAATCTGTTTCATATTTTGAAAGTCCAGTGCTCAGGAGGAGTTCATACTTCGCTTAAAGTTGCACTAAGGCTCAACCTAACAATCTTGATTGTATAACATACGTGGTGGCGAATATTAGCAGTTTCCGATATCGTCACTATGCCGCTATTAATAAATGTTGAACAAAAAAAGCCGGCAAGGCAAGCAGATGGGATGGAAAAGAGCCACACACATACATAGAAGGCAACGAGCACATGAGATGCAGAGATGTACAGCGCGTATTACTCACATATGCATAGAAGCTGACCAGTGTTGTCACTCTACCACTATAGTGGTAGATCTACCACTATTTAGGCTAAATCCGGATCTACCACTCCTACCACTTTTTTTTTAAATCTACCACTTTTTTATTTGCCTGCATTTGACTATGTTCTTTAAGTTGCTCACAATGACCTAAAATTACGACTTGGTTACAGAAATGAAAAAAATGTCTGCGATGATTTTATGTTTGCTGAATTATGGGCATATATGTGCAATTTGGCAGTCCTTCCCCATAGCACTGCTGGCGCTGAAAGATTGTTCTCACTAATGAATGCAATTAAATCTTGTAAGAGAAATCGTCTGAGTGTATTATGTGTGGAAAATCAAATTTTCACCAAAGAAATGTGTGATTTTTATAATACTTACGTACCTTCGAAAGAACTTATACAATTTTATGTAAAATTTAACTTTATTGATGGGAAATTCGTGCCAAAAACTTTGTAATAATCTGATTTTTCGACTGCTGAGTGGAATATCGCCGTATCTCTGCCGCCGTTTCGAAAACGCCCTATCCCAGAAAATTTTGGAATAACGCCCTATTTCAGAACTTGTTTCAAAAACGCTCTATCTCAGCTTAAATTTAATAAATTTGTGACATAAGCTGGGACGTTTATGAAAAACATTTTGGGCGTTCTTCAATCGAGTTTTGAGATAGGTCGTTTTCAAAAGAAAAACTGAAATATGGTGTTTTTGAAAAACATTCTCAGATAGGGCGTTCTCGAACTGGCAGCCGAGATACGAGCGATATTCCACTCAGCCGTCGATTGCAGTATCCGATGGATGCCTTCGATGTCACGGATGTAAGTTGTAAGATTTAAAAAATAAATTGTTTTAATGCACAAGTCTATTTCATTAGATTTGGGCTATTGGTATTCGTTGGATACCATTGAAGTAATTTGTTATTTTAAGTTTCTTAGTAGTATTATTATATGTTTGAACTATGTGTTATGAAAAATGGAATATTTGGAGACTGTAAATTAACTTTAGTCGTATCCCACACATGGTTTGTTAAAGTTCTTGGGCGGTAGTTCGCATTTGATTATCAATTTCAGCTGTTAAGGTTTTTGTAGTAAAAAAATTTTCAAACTTTTAAGACTAGTTCTTTGATACTTATTCAAATAGTTTATTAAAAAAAAAGCCTAAAAACTACCGACTACTAACTTCAGAATTAAAAACTAGGTGAGAGTCCCACTATTATTTAATTATATTTTTTTATTTGATAAGGTCTAAGGCCTATACAGTATACACATACTCTTCATAGAGATGTTTATATGTATGTTGTTAATGCACTTGAAGCTATGTTCGTTTTAATGGTTGAATAATAATAATTTGAAAAAAATTGGTTTTAATGTTTTTGAAAACTCTACCACTATTTTTAGGAGATCTACCACCCTTTTTTTGAAAATCTGCCACTAAATAGATTTTAGAAGTGACCACACTGAAGCCGACAGTGAATATGGGATGCAGAGATGTACACAGCTTTAAAGAGCGCATATTACTCAGGCATACACACGCATATACATAGAAGGCAGAAACGAGAAATAAATAAGCAGCTATGAGATACAGAAACGAGAAATATATAAGGAAGAATGAGAAGGCTGTTCGTGAAAAGTCTAGACCCTAAAAAATAGGCGAACGGGGCAAACTTAGAGCATAAAAGGGGCGCAATTCAAGTTATGGGCAAACAGTTTGATTTTAAACGTTGTACGTGAAGAACGCTAGTGACTTAATTGTGAAGTACTACTACCATAGTTGTGTTGTAAATAAGGAACATTTAAATATACTGAATAGTTATTTATTCGACAGCTCAGCGATCCGAATGAAAACAGAAGGTGCAGAGTAAACAAAATTTTTTTTTAATTCGCTACAATACAATTTGACTTAAAAGCTTGTGTGAAATGATCAAAGAGGCAAGGTATGAACTGAGTCTAAGTCTAAACACAGCTTTAGCTTGCGTGGAAAAACTAGTCTGAATCATTACAGCTATTTGCAGTTTTATAACATTTTAAAGCTTTAAAGGCCGCTTTCTCAAGTAAGCTTTAGAACTGATCTCAAAACAATCTTCTATGATACAGATAAACCTTTATGTTTACGTGACAAAATAGCCATACACAATTTGAATTTAAGAGTTTCCAAGCTTCAAAGATCTTGAATGCGTAAAATCCTTTCCTCTATTCATAACTAGCTTCGAGACATTCCTTAATAATATTTACAGCTATTTATTAGTTAAAATTTTTCGAGAATTTCCCGAATCTCGCTACAATATATTTAAAGCTTTAACATTTCTAAAACCTTAAGCTTTTAAATGTTTGCTACAATGCATCTCCAAATATTTTCATTTTACCAACAAACAAAAGCCAGTAATTTAACAATAAGCGAACTCAAGCTGTCCTAATATGTAAACATAGTGAACAATTAACAAATTTTTTATTCAACTACATATTTAGTAAGAGTGTATTGAATGCAAACAAAAACATTGACATGTAATTGCTAACAAATTGTTACAATGTTCATACAAATAAGCTTAAATCAGACATAGCTGATTACTGGTATGGTCAAGCGAATATGTACAGTAGCGGATTCCATGCCTACAGTGGTGTGGCAATTGCTATGGCCCAAAAATTTCACATTAGATTACCAAAATAGCCATTCAATAAAATTCACCGTGCAGAAGAACGTCAAATCAATAGAAAACTTGTCTTGATTTAGACAAACTGACATTTTGTTGTACAAAGGCGTTGCTTGGAAACGATTAAGAAGAAGCAATTAGATGATGGGATAACACCACCTGGTACTGAATTCGCCTTGGATTCAGCAAAGTTAAGCATTTTTGATGTGGTCACCATGGTGTGATGGTAGCGTGCTCCGCCTACCACACCGTATGCCCTGGGTTCACACCCCGGGCAAAGCAACATCAAAATTTTAGAAATAAGGTTTTTCAATTAGAAGAAAATTTTTCTAAGCGGTGTCGCTCCTCGGCAGTGTTTGGCAAGCGCTCCGGGTGTATTTCTGCCATGAAAAGCTCTCAGTGAAAACTCATCTGCCTTGCAGATGCTGTTCGGAGTCGGCATAAAACATCTAGGTCCCGTCCGGCAAATTTGTAGGGAAAATCAAGAGGAGCACGACGCAAATTGGAAGAGAAGCTCGGCCTTAGATCTCTTCGGAGGTTATCGCGCCTTACATTCATTTATTTATTTAATTTTATTTAAACACTAGAAGACCCGGCAGACGTTTTTCCTGCTCTAAATTTGGCCAATCTGCATACATTTTAATAAGCCTTTTCCGTCTGACTGTGCCCTTCCCCTCTTCCCTTTTTCCTAACCCTTTTATTCACTCCTCCCTACGCCTTTTTCGCTTCATCTATCTCCGTCTTCGTCTCATTCTGTCTCTTTCTCAATCTCCTTCTCTCTTTTCTCTTCTCTCAATTTCTTCTCATTCTTCTGCATCCCTTATTGCCTGTCCCAGAAGGTGGTATGTATTTTATTCCAGTTCCAGTCCCATTCCGAGTCTCAGTACCAGTCCTAGTCCTAATCCCAGTCCCAGTCCGTCTCTGGATAATATATTACTCTGTACTAAAGCACTCATCAACAGCTTTCATTTGATATCCATATTGTATAGACACTGTCTAGGCATTCACTGGCCCCCGTTTTGGCCTATATCTCGGAAACCCTAGTCACCCAGGGGTATGAAAATACCCTCTGCTAAAGCACTCATCACAGCTTTCATTGATATCCATATTCTATAAACACATTCTAGGGTACCCAGGTCGACGTTTTGGCCTATATCTCGAGACCCTAGTCACCCAGGGGTATGAAAATACCCTCTGCTAAAGCACTCATCAACAGCTTTCATTTGATATCCATATTCTATAAACACACTCTAGGGGTACCCGGGTCCACGTTTTGCCTATATCTCGAGACCCTAGTCACGCAGGGAGGGTTATGAAAATTACCCCCTCCCAAAGCACTCATCAACAGCTTTCATTTGATATCCATATTCTATAAACACACTCTAGGGGTCCCAGGGTACCCGGGTCCACGTTTGCCTATATCTCGAGACCCCTAGTCACCCAGGGGATGAAATTACCCTCTGCTAAAGCACTCATCACAATACAAAATCGGTGCAGTAGTTTAGGAGTCCATTGGCCTCAATTGTGACACGTGTTTTTTATATATTAAGATATACTGCTCTCTTTTTAAATATATGTTTTCTGAATCGCGCCCACCAGCATGGCAGCAGCAAAGTCCACCGCTCTTTGCATTAATTTCAGGTGCGTTCCGCGTCATACCAAAGATTGATCGAAGAATAAAGATGTTGCAAGTTTCACAGAATTCTAGTAGGTCACATTCACCACTTACCACAGCAGAATTTGTTAAACTACCGCTGTCTGTATTTGTTATTTAACAATTATTTGTACACTTTTTATTCAGCTAATCTATTCAGAATTTACATTTTTACACTCAAAACTACAATCAGCATAGTGTGTGTGCTTAAATTATGTTAAAACTTGTGTTAAATTTTGTGGTGTGGTGGAAGTGACCTACTAGAGTTTTTCCACTGAAGTTCGCGCATGCAACATCTTTACTCTTCGATCAGTCTTTGGTCATACTATACGCTACAAATCATATGCCATTTTCTTAGAAAAGCAGCAATATAGGCAATAATCTCGCATGGCACAGCATCTAAAAGAGTGTTAGAATGTAAGTAATTCCTGGAAAGAATCGGGACAGGAAGAAGCATATATCTGTATTGGGTCGCAGGGCATATGGAAATAGATGAGAAGGAAAAAGCGGATGAACTAGATAAAAAGAGTGCATCCCTTGAAGCTTGCTTCGTAAACATCCCAATTAGATTGGACGAGATTAAGAGAAGGCGAGACTTGCACATGATCGACCAAGCGGGAAAGGCGGGGGTCCAAGCGTGGGGCTGTAAAGTGTCGAAGATTTTATGTAGGTCTTACAACCTTAAACTAACAAAGTTTCTCCTATCATTAAAAAAGAGCAGAGCCGAGCCGAGAGAACGGAGTTATTTTATAACATAAGTCCTGGTTTTTAGTAGAGTTTTTTCAGTTTGGTCGTTAAACAAAGTTCTGGTAATATCGCGGACTCATTGAGTCTATGTGAGGTCCTCATGGACCGGCCAATTCAACCTAACCAACCTAACCTTGAGTTGAAAAAAGTTTGCAAATAGCAGAACTAGAGTTAAAATAGTTGTTAAGCTCGTTTACCGCGATCAAATATTGTTAAGAAGTTTGTGAATCGCGCTACAGGCCACGGTGGTGATGGAGAAGATTACGTAAGAATAACATAGATATATGGGTCACAAAGCTTTGTAAAGGGATTGTCCATGCTTAGTCCGACACTGCTCATTAATTGTTTGGAAGTTTAAGTTGATTGTTGGTCTGTCCACTTAGTTCCACCCTCTTACTTACTTACTTAATTGGCGCTTAACCGTCTAAACGGTTATGGCCGTCCAACAAGGCGCGCCAGTCGCTCCTTCGCTACGCCAACCGGCGCCAATTGGTCACACCAAGGGAGTTTAAATCGTTTTCCACCTGGTCCTTCCAACGGAGTGGGGGCCGCCCTCTGCTTCCATAGGCGGGTTCCGATAGAAACACTTTCTTGGCCGGAGCATCATCTTTCATTCGCATAACATGGCCTAGCCGGCGCAGCCGCTGCGTTTTAATTCGCTGGACTATGTTGATGTCTGCGTATAGCTCGTACAGCTCATCATTAAATCTTCTTCGGTACTCGCCATCGCCAACGCGTAGAGGTCCATAAATCTTTCGAAGAACTTTTCTCTCGAACACTCCCAAAGCCGCTTCATCTGCTGTTGTCATGGTCCATGCTTCTGCCCCATATAGCAGGACGGGTACGATAAGTGACTTGTAGAGTATGATTTTCGTTCGCCGAGAGAGGACTTTACTTTATACTTAAAAGCAAGAATGTAGCATGACAACAACATACCACTATATATATGTAATAGAGCTGGTTGATTTTTTTTCCGTAAAATTGCCGTACATTTTTTTCCGTAAGCATTATGAGGAAATATGAAGCTAAAAAACACAAGCAGGTCCTCAGTGAACTCCACAAACAGGCGTCGGACCTCTATGCCAGGAATTGCCGGGTGAATCCTGTACTCAAAGAACAATACCCGAAAACTAGCAGAAGAGGAACGCACTCCCCTAGGGAGATGCGAGTCACTCTAGCGCGACTTCGATCTGGATACTTTAACAGGTTAAACTCTTACCTATCCAGAATCAACCCCGACATACAAAACATATGTCCTGCTTGTAATGTGTTCCCACATGACACAAACCATCTCTTTTACTGTATTGTGGAACCAACGCCTCTAATACCCCTCTCAGTATGGTCCACCCCTGTTGAAACAGCAAGTTTCCTTGGACTCCCGTTAGAGGACATTGATGACAACTTGTGATCGGTCGCACCTTTTGGATGGGGCAAAGCACTGCTACAACAACAACAACATAGTACATCTCCACTGCCACCCAGAGCAGATCTTCCTTACAATTCCGAGAAAAAAAATCATTGTAGATGCATGCATATGTTGTCCATACTTCTGCTGTTTTTGCTACCGTTATATGCAGTTATGGTAATATTACAACAATATTTTTTCATTTCTTGCTTATACCATGCTTATCACTTCTCGCTTTGTCGATGGTCTATGACACAACATGACGTTGAACATGGTCATGAATGCGCTTTAAACACTGGAAGTCAACCGTGAACTGGTTGAAGCGAGTAAATTCAGTAATTTCAACAACTATTACATTATATACCATTGGCTGGTGTGATAGTTAACAAACATGTTGAGGCATTGTGATATGAAACTACGAAGAACGGACAAAAGTCAAAGTTTTTTATTATAGCTGTTGTCAGTTTTTTTTTCGTATAAATACTTCGAATGTATACACTAGTGTGATAGATCCTTGCTTGAAACCGGGTTACCTAGATATTCATACCGTGGAGCATGTAGCCATCCTTCGTTGGCTTGACGGTACATATACTCTTTTAGCAGTAGCTGGCATCTGGCAAAGGGTATACCAGAGCGTTATTTATCAGAGACAGTATGTCTGATCGTACCCTGTCTAGCAAGTTCGTCTGTAATACAATTTCCCTCGATGTCCCTGTGTATCGGAACCCATGGTAGGTGCACACGGCTCTGTTGTGGGCAACTTCTTTTGAGGATCGGTGACAGTTTTGTGTTTAGCTGAATTGAATGAGTACTCATTACTTGAGTCTTACTCGATAGATTGCCACTAGGCCATCTATGTAAATATATATCCTAGCCGATCCCCAGCAAGTCGCCCTACCTCTATCTGAGGTTTTCTCTCTCCCGCTTTTTTTTTAATGTTGCTGTTCATCTTGTTCGTGCGACCCTTTGCGTAGGCAGCGCAGCTGATGGAGCGAGTTTCCGCTTACTCACATTATCCAAGATGCACTACAACTTTCTTTCTTCAACCAAAGAAAATGACAAATAAATGACAACAAAGGGTGTGAGTTCTGCCCAATAATGCCACTGTATCTATCACTTAAAATTTAAATATTTGAGCTGAGAGAGGTTACCGAAAAGGATTTAGAAGTGATTTTATTCCATTCTGCCAATACGTTGTTTATTCTAGGCGCCGAAGGTAACAGTTGCGTATTGTGTTCGAACCAAATATATGATGTATGATATGTGGTAAATACCACAACTTGGCCCCTATTGATCATTTTAAACGGCGATCATATTTCATTATATAATAAAAGGCTGCAATCGTGTGCTTCTGAGATCAGGCAACTTAAACTTGCGGCTTGCATCTAGCTCTACCCCTCCGTCGAGTGGATGACTGCTCTGAAGCTTGTACAGGGGCCCGTTTTTTTTTACCTGGGATGAGGTCAAGGTTAGAGATTACGAAACGCACCCGCGTTGTCAGTAACATCAACCGCAAATATGTTCAGCATGACATTCAATGCCAAATTAGGTATTGTCCTAAGAGCGTCGCTTATACCAACCAGCGCTGTACGCTTTACTGACACTAAAATTTTGATAGTACTCGCCGAGTTCCACTAGACCACTGACCCATAGAGGAAGATCGGTTTGACTACCATTTCATAACGCCAGTGTACTACCCTTGACGAGAGTCTCAAGTTCCTAACGAAGGCCGCAGTGCATTTTGCAGAAAGCGGTTCCACTCCAAACCAAATTTGACAAAGAATGACGGAAAATCTGCTCCAATATATAGCAAGCGAAGCCCTGCTAGCCCTATCCGTTACATTTTCTCTCCATTACAGTTTCTTGTCCAATATAATCGGCAAATACTTAACCATATCAGAAAGTATCGAAAATGTTCTGAAGGCGGGTATCTTGTATTTCCTTTTAAATAAACAAACTCCGTTTTTGCCGTCCACATGACTCAGCCCACCTAGTCACCGCGTCCAGATTATTATTATTAGAGCTGGAAGCGTTGCGACCTTTGCGAAGATCTATTGTGCATAACCTTTCAGCCTAATTTTGTATGTGGAGGCTTTTGATGTATCTAAGTAACTCTTCAGGCTTTTTACTCCATATCACATAGGGAGAGTCTCTGCCTTGCCAGAGCGACGCATTCGCAGAGAATGTGAACCGGCGTTTCATCCACCGCTCACAGAAACGAAAAATTTGAGTATCGGATAAATTTAGCTTACTTAGTTGATATCGTAGACCCCAGTGTCCCGTATAGTACCCAGTGAGAGTTCGTAGGTCCTCCCTGCTTAGGGTTATGAGTTTGGCTGATACTTTCGTTGTCGGAAGTATAAACAGTTTGGCACTGTCTTTGCCCTGGGCATGCAATCCAGTGACATCTGAATTGTTTTGTTTCCCAGTTACTTATGTTTCCCTGGCATGTGCTTTTGTGAGTCCACAAAAGGGCTCTGAACCATAGAATGCTGCTATAGCACCCTGCTTTCTAGTTACTGCATGTCCCTGGAAACCCATCCTAACAAAATCTTATTTTTGGCTCCCAGGTCATTAAGGATTTCAGTCATCCACTAGCTTAGATGTAACAGTGTAGCATTGTAAGGCACGCAGGGCCGCCTGCGCGACTGTATATGCTCCTCGAGGATGAGCCTCTCCGAAGACATTCTCTACCGCAGACTTCTATTGCTGGATTTCTGCCTGAAATATGGAGGGGTAGCATCCCCTTGGTATCGATTTCTTGCAATTCGGCCCATAGATGCCATCTCCCGTTCTACCGTCATCGAATTTGGACCCATGCGTGAACCAGACCTCTGAATCAGGGTCATTGTAGGGAATCCCTGTTTCCCAGTGGGTCCTGTCCACAATGGACACTTCAAGGTTCCGTGAGATTTTGAGCTTTGGGGACATTACGTCACGCAGTCCAGAGAGTCCTGCAAAATATCGGGTTTAAACTTGACCTGGCAATGATTTGCCATAAGCCACCGCTCGGCTGCCAATGCAACGCACTCCAACGCTTAAGTCTCCAATAAAGATACACCGACCTCTTCAGCTCTCGACTTCATCTGCCATCCATCCATCTTCTTAGACATTTTAATACAAACATTATTCATTGAAAACTTAAAAATAAAATTTGATTAACGATACGTAAATATTAAACATAAGGACTGTATGCAAATTTTACATACGAAAACACTCCGTTGCAATGATTTCTGTTTTATATTCCTTTTTTTTATGAGCTCATATATTACTAACTAAAATATAAATAACAAAAATAATAAATAAAGTTATCCGACTAAGAGCATAAAATAATGCCGACAACTCTACGTCTGTTAGCTGCTCCTCTTAGTGGTTATATATTTATACATATAACATACATACGTATAATATTGTTGTTGTTGTCGTATAAATAGCTTGACTTTTGTTGTTATGTGTTTTTTATGTCGCTTGCTTTGATAAAATATTTAGTAGTATATCAGTCGGAATTGCAAGCCTCATAAAAACATGGAAAAGTGAAAAGAGAGTAACTGCGTTAGCAACTCAAATTCGATAATAGCAACAACAACAACAACAACAATTCATTTTCAACAGACAACAAACATTGGTAACTAATATTTTTATAAATGAACTTTGCAGGTGGCAGGTTGGTTGTTGTTGTTGTTGTTGGTTTGTGTGGTGTTATGTATTGGCTTTTGTTCGAAAAAAAAATATCGTGTTTGCATTTCGATAGTCACCTAGAACTACATTTTTACAAACATACTACATACGTACATATGTAGCATACAGATGCATTTTTCACCACGAAAATATCAACTGAACAGTCAACAAGAAACTTGGTAACCGAAAGGAGGTCGACTACACGACAATGCGCATTGCTGGAAGATGTTTGAAAACCATAGTTGGGCACAATGCACTCAAGTTTTTCCGCTGGAATTTACTTGTAGCAGAAAAAATTTTCAGTAAATGAAAATGAAAACCATAATCCAATGTAAGATCAGACCTGCTTCGGATACGAGATATATATTTTTTATGACAAGGGTGGCAAATATTTTAAGACCTACAATTTAGGGTTACATTTGAGGGTATTAGCAGGCAGGTATCTGGGAACAAGTTCGTTATGGGAGGGAAGAATGGTGAGATGACATATAAAACATCATTGTGATCGTATATTGTTTTTCGAGAGGCGGGCTAGTACTCAGATAGCTAGCTCAAAGCGTACCGGATATTCGATCTACCAACATCAATAATACTTCCTGAAAACCTTTGGGAAGTCGCTTTATCGTGAATGCAACAACACAACGGGCGAGCGTTGTGTGGGTGTACTCCAGTAGTTATGCAGATATGCACAAACAAATGTTCAATATCGCCTTCACCGTCATTTGGCCATAAACGAACCGTTCACATTTTTCTTTCACCGA
>JARSSU010033561.1:0-27346 GCA_029619165.1 Eurosta solidaginis
ATAAAAAAATGCCATAATTCTATACCAAATACGAAAAAAGGGATGAAACATTGTAACTGGATTGGTTTATTGACGCAAAAATATAACTTGGAAAAAACTTTGTAAAATGGTTGTGACACCTACCATATTAAGTAGAAGAAAATGAAAAAAGTTCTACAAGGCGAAATCAACAGCCCTTGGAATCTTGGCAGGAATACTGTTAGTGGTATTCCATATATAAATAAATTAGCAGCACCCGACAGATGATTTCTGGATCACCTGGTCCACATTTTGGTCGATATCCCGAGAACGCCTTCACATATACATCTAAGGGCCACTCGCTTTTAAAACCCTCAGTAATACCTTAATTTGATATCCATATCGTACAAACACATTCTAGAGTCACCCCTGGCCCACCCTAATGGCGATATCTCGAAAAGGCGTCCACCTATAGACCTAATGCCCACTCCCTATTAAATGCTCAGTAACACCTTTCGTTTGATACCCATATCGTACAAACATTCTAGAGTCACCCCTGGCCCACCCTAATAGCGATATCTCGAAAAGGCGTCCACCTATAGACCTAATGCCCACTCCCTATTAAAATGCTCAGTAACACCTTTCGTTTGATACCCATATCGTACAAACTATTCTAGAGTCACCCCTGGCCCACCCTAATGGCGGTATCTCGAAACAGGCGTCCACCTATAGACCTAATGTCACTCCCTCTTAAAATGCTCAGTAACACCTTTCGTTTGATACCCATATCGTACAAACATTCTAGAGTCACCCCTGGCCCACCCTAATGGCGATATCTCGAAAAGGCGTCCACCTATAGACCTAAGTCCACTCCCTCTTAAAATGCTCAGTAACACCTTTCGTTTCATACCCATATCGTACAAACATTCTAGAGTCACCCCTGGCCCACCCTAATGGCGATATCTCGAAAAGGCGTCCACCTATAGACCTAATGCCCACTCTCTCTTGAAATGCTCAGTAACACCTTTCGTTTGATACCCATATCGTACAAACATTCTAGAGTCACCCTTGGTCCACCTTTATGGCGATATCTCGAAAAGGCGTCCACCTATTGAACTAAGGATTACTCCCTTTTAAATACTCATTACCACCTTTCATTTGATACCCATATCGTACAAACACATTCTAGAGTCACCTCTGGCCCACCCTAATGGCGATATCTCGAAAAGGCGTCCACCTATAGACCTAATGACCACTCCCTCTTAAAATGCTCAGTAACACCTTTCGTTTGATACCCATATCGTACAAACATTCTAGAGTCACCCCTGGCCCACCCTAATGGCGATTTCTCGAAAAGGCGTCCACCTATAGACCTAATGCCCACTCCCTCTTAAAATGCTCAGTAACACCTTTCGTTTGATACCCATATCGTACAAACTCATTCTAGAGTCACCCCTGCCCACCCTAATGACGATATCTCGAAAAGGCGTCCACCTATAGACCTCATGCCCACTCCCTCTTAAAATGCTCAGTAACACCTTTCGTTTGATACCCATATCGTACAACATTCTAGAGTCACCCTTGGTCCACCTCTATGGCGATATCTCGAAAAGGCGTCCACCTATAGACCTAATGCCCACTCCCTCTTAAAATGCTCAGTAACACCATTCATTTGACTCCCATATCGTACAAACACATTCTAGAGACACCCCTGGTCCACCTTTATGGCGATATCTCGAAACGGCGTCGACCTATGGAACTAAGGATCACTCCTTTTCAAAATACTCATTAACAGCTTTCATTCGATACCCATATCGTACAAACATATTCTAGAGTCACCCCTGGTCCACCTTTATGGCGATTTCTCGAAAAGGCGTTCACCTATAGAACTAAAGCCCATTCCCTTTTAAAATACTCATTACCACCTTTCATTTGATACCCATATCGTACAAACACATTCTAGAGTCACCCCTAGTCCACCTTAATGGCGATATCTCGAAAAGGCGTCCACCGATAGACCTAAGGCCCACTCCCTCTTAAAATGCTCAGTAACACCTTTCATTTGATACCCATATCGTACAAACAAATTCTAGAGTCAGCCCTGGTCCACCTTTATGGCGATATCCCTAAATGGCGTCCATCAATAGAACTATGACCTACTCTCTCTAAAATACTCTTTAATACCTTCCATTTGATACACATGTCATACAACCACATTCCAGGGTTACCCTAGGTCCATTTTCCTACATGGTGATTTCCCTTATTTTGTCTCCATAGCTCTCAACTGAGTATGTATGTTCGGTTACACCCGAACTTAGCCTTCCTTACTTGTTTATCATTTTATTGATATGGCTGGCAACGAACGCTTACCTCTTTATAAGCGAATAAATATAGAGAAGATCAATGATTCCAGTAATATTTCTGACGAAGGAGAAAAGATTTTACAGCTATCTGAATTCAGAGAACAATCGCTGCTGCTCTTGTGAGCTACAATCAAAAGCGTTAGGCGGGTCGTCCATCTTCCAACAAGCCAACCAACTACTTTACCTGATTCTCTGAGTGTAGACAGAAAAGCTGCATATCCTGTTGATGATGTTCGCTTCAACGGTAATACCCATCTTCCGAAATGGCTTGAGAAAAAGATGGTAAAAAATGGTGTAAACTTTGTAAAAACTCCCAAACTCAATGTGTCTACGAAGTAATGTAATTTACTTTTATGCTGCTCCGTCACGAAAAATTGTTTCGGGGAATATCATGCAAAGAAATAATATATTTGTGTTATTATTCATTGTTTATTAAAACTTATTTAATAAAATATTGTTCCTTACTAAAAATTGTAAATGTTAATTTGTTTGCTCTAACCGACAAGAGTGCCTGGAGGCACTGTTCTTATTTCTCACCTGGCAGACAAACGAAACGACATATTGACTTTTTGTTGACGGATTAAGTTTGTTATGTCCTAATTAAGCTAGAAAAAAATTCCCAGCCGTTTCCGATCATTTATTTAAAGTTTGCTGGTTGAGGGTTAATCAAATAATGAAAGTTTCATTTCGACATTTCACTTTAGGACTAGGTTTGTATTGCATACACACATAACTAAGTAATTTACATTACATATGAAGAACGTTTGACATGAAAATCAAACGAGTGCAACGATGATTTAGTTCGGGTGAAACCGAACATTTACATACCCAGTGGTGAGTTTAAAAAGCTTCTCTGAAAAATACACTTGGAGGCTTTTGCAGCGAATTGCACTAGTACCGACTAGCGTAGAACTATTGCATTAAGAGACGGCACTAGTACTATTTGGTCCACCGGTAGTGCATTCAACTGACACTTTTAACATGGTAATTTCCCCACGAAATGGCGAATTTGCCTCCTCTGCAGACCTTTCTGAAATAGTCGCGGGCCTTTGGTTGGCTTATTCAAATACATACATATATGAGCAGCGCATTCGATTAGCACCAGTTCGTTCATTAAACCATTAACGCTCCGCACGATTTCCAACAGGTATGTATGTATATTCATTCAGGAAGCAGATAGAAGTAATGGAATAATCGACAGTTTATATGAAACGGTATGAACAACATACTTTTCCATGATACTTAAACAAACCGCTCACTGCTTTATCGATTCCGGTCAGTTATGCGACAATACGAATGTTTGTTTTCACTAGGACAACTTGTCATATCAATGAACATAGCTTGTCATACATCGTCAAATACGTTTGCCGTACGTTTTGATGCTAAAAGGACAATTAAATTTACCAATAAGTAAAAACGATAATATGCTAAGAATTTCGCTAATTTGACATAGAAGTTTAATTTACTAAAATGCAATTTATTTTTCTTTTGCCAACTAACGTCCAAACAATAATAACGCCTGAAGGAGCCTGTGAAACAACAGTCAATATTAAAACGGGTTGTGTAATAAATGAACACAAAAACTCAGCTTGGGTTTTGACCTCACACTTTTTTATCGACGACATAATGGAAACGCATTTGACACAATGACCAGCGGGTAGTTTGAAACAGTTTTGTTGATGTCATTTATTCGACCGAAGGACAAAACCAAGATTAGTTTCTGTGTCTCAATTGAAAATTAAAGCCAAACAATTTTCGTCCTCCTTTTGGCAAAACAGTCCCATACCATAACGAACGAAGTGTGAGAATTTGAGTAATCTTGTACTGGATCTTTAATTGACTAAATAAAATTTCGTAAGTCGTGATGGGTCACGACTTCAAAAAGCTTTTAAAGCCTAACATAACATTACTAGCGAAAGTCTTTACGCAAAGATTTTAATCGATACCCTCTCTATTAGAACCTTTCAATCCTCTAGGCGTCTCCTAAAATGGCACTCTATACGAAGTTTATAAAAAGGAGCCAAAAAAGACTATATCGCCGTTTTTGTTGTAAACAGATGTAATTCAAAATTTTAATTACATCGCGAAACGCAAAAAAGTTAATTTTTTCATACACTTTATTACCTCTGTAGTGGAATCCACTAACTTTTTTAAACACATTTGCCATCGCTTTATTTGCGAATCGATAACTGTAGCGATTTTGTTATTAGTAACTATTTTGTATCGATATTTCTTTATCGACGATCAGCTGTGTTGTTAAACAAACGGCTGCGTTATAAATCACGAAATTAACATTTCTGCCAATTTTAGTTAAAAAAGAAAATCGGAACTTTAATTAAATACTTTCAAACACGAAAAGCTGCTTTATAAATCAAATTTGCATTTGAGTACTGGCGTACGTTTTATCACAAGATGAAGAATTACTAAGTCCATCGCCAGTGGACAGAACCTTCTTAAAGAAGTAGTAACCTATTCCACTGAATGCAACGGAGTTCGAAAGCTGTCCGGCTAACCCAGACTTGGCTCATGATATTATTTCTCAAAGTGTTTTTTTTTTGCCCTTTTGGCTCAAAAAATTTTTTTCGGGATTTATCGGCAATTAATTCGATAAAATTCAATCGTATTTTATTCACCTATTTTTTCAACTGTCAATAACTTGTAAAATTACCGATTATCATTTTTTTTCTTTGAAATTTTCGTTATTATATTTACTTTTATATAACTTTATAAACAAAGCATATAGTTTAAAACAATTTTTGTTGTTTAGTATTTAGTAAACATTTTCGACTTTTTTCAAAATTAATTTTCTCAAAAAACGTAATTCTTTTTTTTGCTAAAAACGTTTTCTTTATTGAGTGAACAGTTCAATTTCAACTTGGCTAAAGCCTGTTATCCGAACTTGTTGTTTTCGAGATATGGAATTTTGAATATTAACATTTTCCCCCATTTATGATGCATCCATTATCGCATACAAGGCGAATCAATGCCAATGCTTAAAATTAATTAAATATCTCATTTATTATTGAAAACATTCATTTGTTTGTTATTTTCCGAATTCAGTGATTTTGTAGCAGGAACATGGCAAGTCTTGTGAACGGTATTGGGGAGGTTTAGTGAAATCTTTTGACATTCGTTAGCTTTAATGTGAAAATGTGCTAAGTCACTTTTTTTAAAAATATTGTAATTTTAATGCAGTTTTAAAACTAAATTTCACATACATCGATCCAAAAAAAAAAACAAATATTTAAATTTTTCATTTTTACGTGGTGTGGGCAATGTTGTGTAAATGTCTAAGTCGTCAGCTGTTAAAAAAATGTCTAAGTCAACCTGTAAATGATATCAGTCATTTCTTTCTGGCGCGCATTTTATTTATTTATTTAATTCATTTAGTCCAAATTAAAATGCTTTGTTTTTTGTTGTTGTAATTAACGATAAAGAACACTCCCCGAAGGCTTTGGGGGGTTACCGATGTTTGATGCTTTTGCCGGATATAGATTCGGTTCGGTTCCGGTAACAAGCACTATTAAGGTACTACTAGCTCCACCATCTCGGAAACGATTAATATGACTACATTAACATCTAGGCCATGCCGCCCTCCCCCACCATGAAGGACTTGGGTCAGCAGAGCCTCGTGAGTAAAATTGGGTTTGGGGAGAAGCTATATATTGTGCTGGCAACCCCTTGAAATTGGATTTACCCAATTGATACATGCCTTTGGTGTATGATAAATGCTTTGCGCTGATTATGGATCGACTTAATCTTACATTTCGATCACTACATGCTTTCTTACAGCTAGTTAAAAATAGAAAACAAGGTTAAACTTTATATAAGCTTGTTATTAAAATTATACACTACTGAATCGATTTGCTAGATTTATGTCCTAGCTATAGGTTCATTCTTACATAATGCGTTTTAATGGTTTTTTCTATAATATCTATTATCCGAATATCACGCCAGGGAATATTGGAATGAACAAATTAGATAAATCAGAGCAATTCGTGCTAAAGTTTTATTACATTATAGGCAAGCATGAGTTGAGATAAAAGTTCTTCTTTCATGCAAACTGAAAACCACGCCATTTGGCGACTGTGGTATCTTAGATGGGAGGCCGTTCTGGCAGTGAAGCTATGTAAAAAGCAATTTTGTAAAAATTTTGGAACTTTCCCCATTTTATAGGAGCTAGATTCGATAGAAAAGGATTCCTATTATGAGCAATGTTCAAATACCACTTCTGATCAAGGATTATAGTGGCTTCAACGTCATCGGGTCCTTAAAGTCACTGGTGTTACGTCTACTGAACCCCAATCATTGCACAAAATTTGAACACGAAATCAATGTGACTAGAAAGGAAGTTTGGAGTCAAAATTACAACCAAGTCTTTACTCTCTGTGACGCGATTAAGAGATTTAGCATTTAGGTTTGTAGATAAAGTATGTGGCGAGTTGTCTTTATGGAATACGAACACAACACAGCATTTGTTTGAATTTAAAAATAAGTTATTGTCTGCGAACCATCCGGCAAAAAGAGTCCAGATCAGAACCGCTGGAAATAAATAAATAAATAAGTGCAATGGCGCGATAACCTCCGACAGACTTTTTAATTCGAGCTTCTCTTAAAATTTTTTTTTTTTTACGTTTCCCCCCCCCCCCCCCCCCCGTTTGGGCTCCTTTTCTCTTTATTTTTCCTACAAATAATTGGAAGGACGAGACCCTACCTTGTTTATACCGACTCCGACCGGCATCTGCCGAGGCAGATGAGTTTTCACTGAGAGCTTTTTATGGCAGAATACACGCAGGAGTGCTTGCCAACACTGCCGAGGGGCGCACCCCGCTCTCAGAAAATGGTTTCTCCTAATTGAAAACCTTATTTCTAAATTTTGATGTGGTTTGCACGGGGTGTGAACCCAGGAGCATTCGGTGTGGTAGGCCGGTCGCACGCTACCATCCACCACGGTGGGCCGCAATAGTTAGAAAAGTTTCACAAATAAATAGTATTTTTTGTGAAATATATATTTTTTAGTGTATATTTCAATCATATTTAAAGTTGAGTTAGCTGATGGGGAAACATATTGGAGTAAAAAGTGCATCAGGAGAAAAAATTTGTTTTGAGTCAGGGAAATTGTGCAATGTCTAAACTAGCTGGCTGGGTTAGCATACATGATTTTTATTTATCTTTTTTCAAAGCTTCTACCTCACAGTATTGGCAACTAGTATCCTCGTTCACAGTTTGAAAAAAAGGTTATTTTCAAAAATTATTCATTTTTTTTCGTTTCCATGTAAAATTCATAGAAAGTGACTTAGCACATTTGCACATTACCTAACGAAAAAGTACTGTTGCACAGTGTGTTCCAAAGAAAAATTAATACTTGGTGCGATTTACATCCGAATAAATTTTAAATAAAAAATGTAAATGTAAGGCCGCGATAACCTCCGAAGAGATATTAGGCCGAGCTTCTCTTCGAATTTGAGTCGTGCTCCTCTTGAGTTTTTCCAACAAATTGGCAGGGACGGAACCTACATGCTTTCTGCAAGGCAGTAAGTTTTTCCTGAAGCTTTTCATGGCAGAAATATACTCGGAGTGGTTGCCAAACACTGCCGAGGGGCGAACCCCCGATTAGGAAATTTTTCTTCTAATTGAAAAAAAAAACGTTTTTTCTAAAATTTTTGATGTGCTTTGCCCGGGACTTAAAAAACCAGGTTTCTCGTGTGGATGGCGGAGCACGCTAACCATCACACCACGGGCGGCCGCCGAAGAAATTTAACCCGTTTAATGTACACTGGGAACTTTTCATGCGATATTTTTTAACCACCATGTTTGTAATGTTTTTCCTTCTTTATGCGTTGCAAACTACAATTAATTAATTATATTGACATAATAAAAAAACCTCCTAAATCTATCGACCACTGGTATAAAAAGTTTAATTTTTGTTCAATTGTTAGCACTATGCCCCTTACATTACTTTTACATACTTTTAACACTGCAAATGAATAATCTTTGAAATATTAATGCGAGTGATACGATTTATGCAAAGGTTTGCACAAATTGCGCAATATACTTTGAATGTGTTTATGTTGATATGTATATAAATTTGAATATTGTCCAAATTATTTGTTGACTAATCTACGTCTTAATTACACTATCTACTGCCTACAGATTCCTCTTGCACATCATTGCAATTCGATAATAAATTCTAAATCACTGATTGTGAGCCACTTTGTAAAACGTTGAGACCAAATTCTGCGAGCAATGACTCATATGTTAGTGAGATACAAGACGGCAATTCGAGAACATAGGACTTAAGATAATACAAATTAACAATGATTGATAATTTAACAAAAACTGCTGCATGGTTGATAAGTAATTGTTAGCTTATGTTTATATAAAAGAACGTCAATGTAAACTTTTGTATAATATATTGGTATATGGTGTCGTCAAAAATTGCAAAGAAAACTGGACTTATGAAAATAACTTTGTTCAAGGCACCAATTCGTTTAGAAAAAAATAATTTTTTAATAAAATTTATTAAAATTATTAGTACTCACCGCTTGCCAAGTTCATCACTTTTGCTGTTTTGATTATCCTTCACGACATCGTTCAGCGCCAGATCCAACATTAAAGGCAAATTAAAGCCAAGGTCCATCCAATTCCGCTAAGATCTGAAGCGATCAGAAGCACGTGAATATTTGCGTGAGGATGCACGCTGGAAACTTGTGTGCCACTACGACCTGGCCTATGGGACGAGTTAACTTGTGGTTATTTGTTGCTATACTAGAATTAGCTTTGTATAAGTACTTGAAGATGAAAGAAATTTACGCAAGACAGTTTTTGGACTGCCATCCACCGGACTTGGATGTTTGAGTCATGCTATCACCAGAGTTGGAACGTTCTTTTTCCTTCTTCATTCCTAGAAACCAGAGTAAATATATTCGAGGTATTGTTATTAACCCGAAATAGGGGTATCGTTTCATTTAAGTCGAAAAAGTAAATACAATAGAAATCAAATTAAGGCGCGCTATAGAAGATTTAGGCCGCATTTTAACTTTTCGTTCATGGTATTTATTAATATTAGTATACAAAGCAGCATCGACAGCGTAATTCATTATGTTACTATATTAACTAACCGCTGATATTACCACGCCATGCATTCTGTATAGTTTTTAGCTGCCTCTCCTGACGCTTGGCCAAATACGTGTCGATGAAACATTTCCAACTCTTTCCGTGTGGGAATTGTTTCTTGAATTTTACATCCATCTTGTTCGTGCAATGCTTAAGTTGTCCGTCTCCTCAACATGACCACACACTGTTTGACCAGAGCATGTAAAATATCAGGCATGAATTTTATTACCTCTCGATATAGGCAAATTGAAATGAGAGACGCAACGCTCCAGTGTTGGGTTTCTCGAAATGCCTAGCGGTGATCGAGCGAGGCAATGAATCCGAAGTTGACGCGAGTGTATAATTGTGTCGCGTGTGGGTCGTATCTGTAATGAAAACGGAAAGTATATTGAATTATATTTGAGAGCAACAAATATTTTAATTAAAATATGCATATATTGCAAAATATGAATACTAACTTGGACCGATCTGATGTAGACATCTCCAAATCGTCTTCAACTATACCGATTTCTTCCTCTTGATGTGCTGATTGAAATTCTCTCCAAAATAATAGCATGTACATGTTAAGCACCATCATATACTGATTATAATGAAACGAGTAAAATATGTGATGGCCAATAGGGATGGCCGCAGTCTCCAGTTGTTTGTTGGTTGAAGAAGGGATCACAATCGTGTGGTTGAATCATTAGTGATTCCAGCACATCATTCCAACCAGCGGAGGTCATTAAACGAAACAACAGCTGCATGCTGCGTCCAAATGTCTGAAAGTTCACCATGTCATCTAAGGCGCCCGTGACGCTTAACATGACCAAATAATGACATAGCCTATATGGCATAGATGAGGTGATCATCCTAAACCCAATAATGCGCCAATATTAAATCGCGCCGCAGTGAGACAACTAACGCGAACAATAGTTTACGTATACCTTTGGCCGCTTTAATGAGACGCAGTATACGACCGATGCGAACGACGCGTACCAACACGCAACAGGTTTGGGCTGATGGGCAATCGATCATGATATCCTCCATGAGGATGCCAAAAATTGATGCAAGCACAAGTAGAAAATCGAATACGTTCCATGGTGACAGTAAATAGTGATAAGCGCAAAACGATTATCTTCATCGATCGCCTCATGTTGTGTGGTGGTGGAGGAGGAGGCCAAACGAAATACGGGGATTTAGTTTGGTGCAAGTCATTGGATTAAGGTACAAGACGCATACAAATGTAAATAATAAATTTTAGAAATATGCTATACATATATAGCTAACATTACATAAATACTATCATATACCAAAGACATGCATCTCTTTTTGATGTGTAACATACTTGCTCACGGGTATGGCGCGCAGATGCACGATGTAAGTGTAAGCGTACACGTAATGTTTGACACACTGTATCAATGGTGTTGAGTTGTTGATTGAGCGCAATCAACACTAATCCGTGCATGGAACGTAAGGAATGGAAAGGAGAGTTTAACCAGAAACGAAAGCGGACCGAGACCGATACCGAACCTCTGAAGAATCCAAACCATGATCGAAATAAAAATTCGACACCAAGCTGGAGCCAGACGCACTCCGAAACCAGAATCCACAAACAGACACAGAAACCAACGCACAAGTTACCGAATACGGAACCGAACCGAAATCTAGCGGCAAGCAAATCGGAACGTTAAGCAGAGCTGAAACTCAATCCAGAGCTAGATAGACACTGAAACTAGAATCGGAACAAGAACCACAACCATACCGAAACCGACAACAGTTTTCTGAGACACCGCGTTTTCGAAACGAGATAGGGTGATATTCCCTTCAGCAGTTGATATAAGGTTCGCTTATATATTGTGTTTATGTTCACGTTACATATAAAGTACAGTAGTCAGCACAGTGTTTTAATTTCAAACACTGGGAAATCTCTTATGTATTAATTTAAATACATGCAGCCAATGTACTGCTGAATGTTTACACATCAAACTTTACGAGTACTTCGTACTCACGTCCTTTTTTCGGTTTTCTTGAACAATTAATAACATTCAACAAATATAGAGTTTGTTAACAATACTTACCCAGACCAAAAACGGTGGTAAAAAACGCATTGCTTACTTCGAGTATAAAAAACACAGAATGTGGTTGATTGTAGTGCTCGATACCCATTGTTAACATATTTAAAAAAATTAATACAAATATGGCTATTTCAAATCTGTGGGGTTTTTATTTGGGTGTCGTTGTTGTGATACAATTTTTTGCCATTTTTTGTTTAATAAGTTGCACACGTTGTTATTGTTTATTGTGTTAATTAATTGTTAAGTGTTTTGGTTTGAGACGTTAACATTTATTTGTTGTTATGTTGTTTCATGTGTTTCAGTTGTTGTTGTTAACAATTGTCACATTGAACGTTAGCCATGGGAAAATAGGGGAGAAGAATTATCGAAAAAGAGAACACATTTTAGTCAAATTTATTTGGTGAAAGACAATATACATACATTCATACGGGCAGAGTTGGGCAGAATTTATTCTAATAATTTTCTTTGCCTGCTATTTAAATGAGTAAACTATGAATTTTTGTGAATACTTTTCAATAGGAAAATTATTCAAAAATAAATTATGAATAAAAAGGTTATTCAGAAATAATTTATGCATTTAGCTTTAAATAATTTCCTTAGACAATATTTTCCTTCCAAATACAAATGAATTCAAATAATACCCAACTCTGCATACAAGTACATGTGTACGTTAGTACAATAAATAAGTTAAAAAATTTATTTACACAACTGAAAATTTGTAGACAAGTGTTTTTATGAGTGTATACAAGCATTTATTTATATATTTGAAATAAAATAGAAGAAAAAAACTAATTTATTTATAGATTAATTAAATATGTGCGTATCAAATAATTTTTTATATGAAATTGTGGTGGATGGTGCTGGTGCTGTTATGTTTTACATGAGCCCCTTTCAGAAAAAGAAATATTTTTAATTCTAGTCTTCTTGATGCATATAATGCACTTTATTCTCTAATGCCTTAGCAAAGAGTATATATTTGTCAAGAGGCGTCACTCGATACTTTGTTGTTGCCAAAGCAAATTACTCGATGTTTTCTCAAGGTAGTCGTTGGTTTTTTTTATCAGATGTATTTATAAAAACGCATTCTATATATTTTCGTGGGGTATTTGTGTTTATTTTATTGATTGTATTAAATTAATTAATTAATTCTCTTTCCAAAAATCGTAATTATGCAAAGTCACTTTACCGCATAACTATATAGGATTCAATTAAAAAAAATTAAACAAAACTTCCTTGAGAATCACATTCGACATGACAGGGTTGCTTTGGCAACAACAAAGTATCGAGTGACGCCTCTTAACAAATATATACTCTTTGGCCTTAGCATTGAAAATTAATTCAACTAATCATATAATACCTTTAAAACATTTTTATTTATAATTCATTGAACGCAATTTTTGACAAGTAATTCATATGGGCAATTAGTAAATACCGTGGAAATACCCTTAGAGTACTTTTAACAACTTAATAACAAACAAGTAAAGCTGTCTAAGTTCGGGTGTAACCGAACATTATATACTCAGCGTGAGCTTCAATTGTACATTTCATTTCAGATAAATTACTTTTCTACATAACACGTGGCACTGCCCGTTTAAAAGAAACTTCATAAGTGAAATATCATTGATTCAAAACTATTTTGTGCTAAGTTATAGCTTATTATTCTAGTCTACGACCCTTTTAAACTTATTTTATATCTAAGTTGCCGTGGTCTTTAACCGAGCTCGTCCATTTTTTCTAGAAATATTTCCTGCTGTAGGGAAAATTTGTGTACCCAAATTTATTACGATCCGTTAATTTTTCTTCGAGTTATGGCTCCCGAAACATAGAAAATTGCTTAGTCATAAAGGGGCGGTGCCACACCCATTTTCAAAAATTTTAGTGTTTTCCAATTTAATGTTATAATTCAATTTAGAAAGTAAAATTCTATTGATATAAAGCTCTTATTCGCTAAGATATAGCTTATTATTTTCGTCTACGACCCTTTTAAAAATCTTTTATATAAAAGTGGGCGTGGTTTTTAACCGATCTCGTAAATTTTTTCTAGAAATATTTCGTGCTATAGAGAAAATTTTTGTACCCAATTTTATCTTCGAGTTATGGCTCCCGAAACATAGAAAATTGCTTAGTCATACAAGGGGCGGTGCCACGCCCATTTTTCAAATTTGAAGTTTTTCATATGTATTGTTATAGATCCACTTGGGAAATGAAATACCATTGATATAAAGCTATTTTTGTAAAGATATATGTAGCTTGTTTTATTCGTCCACGACCCTTTTAAAAATCATTTTCATTAAAGTCGGCCTGGGGCCCTATTCGCTAACTGTGAGTTTTAAAGTGTACCCAAGAAATTGGGTAAACTTTGAAATTCTGATTCTGTAAAGCAAAACTGTGAACAAAAAAACTCACTGATAAAAACTTCGTGAGTTTTCTTGGCAGCCAGTGAACACTATTCTGACATTCAAAACTCATACGCACTGTTGCAGAATGACTTTTTTGTTTTCATGGCGTTTGATGAATATTTTCTCACTGACATAAGACTTTTACATTCAGCTCTCATTCAGAAAAACAATGTACACAATAATTTACAGAATCGCATGAAAATTTAAAGTGTAAATTGTGTGTGCAAATGAGTTTTCAATGAGTGTACATTTTTCAGTTTTTCACAGTTACGGAATTGACCCCCTGGTCCTTAACCGATTTCTTTAATTTTTCTTCAAAGCATTCCATATAGTAAAGGCAACCTCTCTGCCGAATTTTGTTACGATAGGTTTGACGATTTTTGATTAATGACTAATAATATTTGTGAAATTGATTTTATCACAAGTGGGCGGTGCCACGCCCATTTTAAATATTTTGGTTTTAAAATTTTTATCAAGAGTCTCAATATCAGTCCACATGTAAAACTTCAACATTCTAGGAGTATTATTTACTAAATAATCAGGTTTTTGTGTTATATATATAAAAAGTGGGCGTGGTTATCATCCGATTTCGCTCATTTTCAATACCAATCTATACTGGGTCCAGATAAGCTCATGTACCAAATTTGGTGAAGATATATCAATATTTACTCAAGTTATCGTGTTAACGGACGGACGGATAGACGGACGGACGGACATGGCTCAATCAAATTTTTTTGCGATACTGATGATTTTGATATATGGAAGTATACATCTATCTCGATTCCTTTATACCTGTACAACCAACCGTTATCCAATCAAAGTTAATATACTCTGTGTGCAAAACACGCTGAGTATAACAATTTAAGTAATAAGTAAAACGGATGTATGAAACGGTGTAATGTACTTTAAGTACATACATAAAATAAAGAAACTACCTTGTTTCACTTGAATACATAACATAACCATAAAATATTGTTAAAAATGGTTGCGTCAGTAACTGAAACAGAACCTGTCAGCAAAATTTTTACTAAACTTACTAACTTGCAGTAGAGAACGCATCTATTGATGAGCAATTAAGCAGTTTCAGTTTACAAATCAAACGGAAAATAAATCTTGCCAACAAGTGATACTTTGGACCAGGGATGCACCTTAACGTTAAGCTAATCGTTTATCAAAAAATTTCCACCGTTTCCGTTGAAACACTTCGAAATATTATCGATAAAGAAATTATCAAGATAAATTGTATCTCGTTTTTAACCGAAACGAAAAGCTTTCGTTAAAGTTAAAAACGCTAACAAAAACGTGATACTTTGTGTTTGAATTGTGCTGGCAATGCTATAGCCATGGTGTACCACGGACATACACACACAAACTCCATGTAATTTGTTTGTGGAATTCGTTGGTGGTAATGTCAAAAATACTCTGAGAAATGATCCCACTGTCAAAATTCATGAGAAAAGTTGCAATCAGCTTGGCTAATGCTTTCACCTTTAATGACTCCGCCATCAATCAGCTTTGCCAGCATAGTTTGAAATTAATAATCAACATAAACTATTTGATTTCGTTTTGATATGGCAGAAAACGAAACAAAATCATTTCGTTAATTTGACGTTCTTAACGTTAATAAACGAAACGAAATGACTTTGTTTCGTATATTAACGTTAATTATCGTAACGAAATGATATCAGTTCGTTGGTTAAGCATGCCTGCTTTGGACTGAGTAGGCAACTAAAAAGTTAAGTCTTCTCCCGAAGAACAAAAATCACGCTCTGCACGTCGAGAGGGGTTAGCCTTCGGAGTGTTTGAAGGAGGAAGGAAGGAGGAATAAATGCAGTTGAGAAGCATAGGTAGGGAGAAACCTCCACTGAGTTTGGAGAGGCAGGTTAAGGATGACTTCATCTCCATTAGTGCTCTTTATTGACGTCAGTTATCGCGAAAGAGGTATGTGATGGTGTGACTTGTTACGAAAAGGCCTAAATATGGACGGCTAAATGGACGGCTAAATGCCAATTCACAAATCACACAAGAAGGTTGCGAATTGCGCATGTAAACATTAGATCAGCTGTTGTTATGACGTATGAATTGACTCTTTTCCTTTAGCTATTTTTTTTCTCGGTCTTTTTTTTTATCCGCTCAACAGTCAACTATGACGTAGATGCGCAGAACGAAGCAGTTTTGAATTCTTGAATGCGCAATCTGGGTAGGTGATTTCGGTGCCAATTAATGAACGACGATGATATCGATTTGTTATCGTTGCTATGGCCCTCGGAGTGTTCGAGAAAAGTTCTCCGGAAGATTTATGGTCGTGTCCGTGATGGCGACGGTCAGTACCGAAGGAGGGCCAATGATGAGCTGAATAAGCTCTATGTAGATATCAATATTGCGCAACGAAAAGAGCCCAAAGGCTTCGCTAGCAAGGTCATGCCAGCTGATAAATGACAACATTGTTTTTTCAATAACAATTCGTATTTATTTTGGTAACAAATCGATATTTTTTCGATAACAAAATACTCGATTTTTATTTTCGATAAATCTATAAAATTTTGAAAATAAAGTGATACTATGCCGACAGCTCTATAACAAAACCAATAACATAATAATAATTCGAAAATAGTATCAAAATGATCCCGAAATAGTCGGTAAAACAATCCCTCAATTATTTCCAAATGTGTCCGGAAGATTGTTTCGCAACAATCTAAAAGTAGTTCCGAAAAAAACCCCAAAAGTTATTTAAAAAAAACCCAAACAATCTTGAATTGATCTCAAAATTTTCCCGGGATGATCCCATCATTTCTACAAAAAGGTCTCAAAATTATTCCAAAATTATACCAGAGCAGTTCAGTAATTATCTAAAATTGGTCCTGGAAAGAATGCATTAAACCAAACATCTACGATGGGGACAATCTTAGTATTGTTTTTCTTGTTTAAATTTTGATGAATAACAATTATTCGCAGCCCCTTGCAGTTATTGATTGTAAAAGTTTACATTATGTTGCTTCTAGCAGAGCAGACGAGAGATTTACTATTCCCGAAACCAAAATAACAGTTTTAAAATAACCTTAAGCAATAAATCACACTAAACGATCTCAGTGATAGTGAGAAAGCACTTGAAAATAAAAATGTATCACTCACAAAGACCGAAAAACTTAAACATAAACATATCTCACTAAAGAAGCCTTTTTTGATCGGTTGTTATGCGGCATAAACCAATTTCTTTTTTCTGATTTAACGTTAATTGCAATCTCTGGGATGAACAGCTGACTAAAATATTATATATATGTATATATAAAGTAGGGTTGGTTATTATATCAAGTTTAAAAGCAAGAGTAACGTAAAGAACAACAAATACAAACATATGCATATCAATCAGCAAATAGCATTGCAAAATAAACATTCAAAACAGCTAAGATCAGTGATGAGGATGAAATGATTTTTTATTTGCAATGATTTTTTTTCCAAAAAGTTTTTACACGAATATTTCTTCTAACAAGTAAGGGAGTCTAAGTTCGGGTGAAACCGAACATTACATACCCAGCTGTACACTTGAAATGCTGTTGTTGTTTGTTACAAAGCTGCGCAATAATACATATACATATGGTTCTATTCTGAACTAATTTTCGTTTAAAAGAAGCAAAAGGATATAGTGACTAACACCAATGACTTTGAGCGGGTAATAATGCAGTTTTCCTCCAGATATGGGGATTTCCCTACTGTTTTTTTTTAAATAAAGATATAACAGAACAATAAACATAAACACACAAGTCCCATTGTACTAAAAAGCGTTATTATAAAAAGAGCAGGGTTATTAACGAAATTTTCAATTTTTACTAGAAATAGCTTATTACCTGCATCTACGCACTTTTTCAAAATCTTTTATATAAAAGAAGGCGATTTAACCAATTTAGTCCATTTTTACTGAAAAAATTTCCTGTTAAAAGGAAAATATGTGCACCAAAATACGATTGGCACAAAACTATTTTCGCTAAGATTTAACTTTTTACTTTTGCCTACGACCCTTTTTAAAGTCTTTTATATAAAAGTGGGCGTGGTCCTTAACCAATGTTATCCATTTTTACTAGAAATATTTCCTGCTATAACGAAAATATGTGTACCCAATTTCATTACGATCGGTTAATTTTTCTTCGAGTTAAGGGTCCCGAAACATAGAAATTGCTTAGCCATAAAAGGGGCGCTACCACGCCCATTTTTCTAAATTTGAAATTTTTCCTATTTATTGTTATAAATCCACTTGGGAAATGAAATACCATTGATATAAAGCTCTTTTTTGCAAAGATATAGCTTATTTTATTCGTCCACGACTCTTTTAAAAATCGTTTATATAAAAGTGGGCGTGGTCCTTAACCGATTTCGTTAATTTTTCTCCAAAGCATTTCTTATAGTAAAGGCGAATTTTGTTACGATAGTTTAACGAGTTTTGATTTATAATTAATAATATTTGTAAAATTAATTTTATCACAAGTGGGCGGTGCCACGCCCATTTAAAAATTTTTTTTTCAAATTTTTATGATATCAATATCAGTCTACACGTCAAATTTCAACATTCTACGTGTATTATTTACTAAATAATCAGGTTTTTTGTGTGTTTCCAAAATGTTATATATATAAAAAGTGGCGTGGTTATCATCCGACTTCGCTCATTTTCAATACTAATATATTCTGGGTTCAGATAAGCTCGTGTACCAAATTTGGTGAATATATCTCAATATTTACACAAGTCATCGTGTTAACGGGCAGACGGACGGACGGACATGACACAATCAAATTTTTTTCGATACTGATGGTTTTGATATATCGAAATCTATATATATCTCGATTCCTTTATACCTGTAGAACCAACCGTTATACAATGAAAGTTATAATACCCTGTGTGCAAGGACAGCTGGGTATAAAAAGTGATTACGTGAAAAGGTATTATGTATGTATATACATACAGATATAATTGGGATGGGTTATACTACAAATAAAACAGTTGTTCCCATTCGATTTTACATTCTCCTCTAGTAAAGATATTTGACATTCGCAGGATGGATGTGAACGAGGTCAGTTGGTTTACTACAAACATTTCAACAACACTAATTTTTAAACATTTTTTTTAAATATATGTCTAGTAATCTTCACTCGATAAAATTTAATATTGTTAATTATTATAGAGAACTATGTAAACAAGAACAAATATGTATAATATACAGGGTTGTGAAGGGGTTTTCTACGCTTACAGTTCTCCAACAATAGAAAAACTACAACTGTAGAAAACACCGTTAAAATTGAAGTGCATGAGGCACTCGCAAAATATCTTAGGATAGAGCAAGTGTTTAAATAATTTTATCACCAAATCGTTTACCTTTATTCAGCTATGTTGTAGACAGCTGAATTGTTTGTGGGTAGCTGGGATCTATGTGTACTTTTGTAGTAACTGTAATTCTTATGCTTAGAACGTACGCACTGTAGCAGTAAAATCTTTAAAACTCGTCTATATAAATACATTATATTTACAAATCAATGTTGCCACCTACATACATAGCATCTACACATGTTTGTAAGAAGTACGTAAGATTAAAATTCATAACACTTTTACCAAACATTTTTGAATAAAACCACTTTGAAAGATTATAAGCGGTTTCGATGCAATTACTTTAGGGTACTTTAGAAATTTAGATACAGACAGCGAAGAAGTATACAAAAACCAAAAACGTATCGTAAGAATGTATTGAGTGAGCATTGAATAGAGCGTTATGTATTGAGAAAGTTTAGATGATATTGAGACGAGACTAGAAAGTAATAGTATAGGCAGGTGGTACGTTAATCCAGATTAACCAGCTACACTAGACAACTTACCTAAAATGAGCAGAAATATATATTTTCTTCAAATTGAGGAAAATCTAAATGTAATGATTAAGAATTTCTTATTTTTGTTTACAACTTTTCATGAATTTGAGGAAAAATTTTTCTTCATTTTATATTTTTTCCAATCAAAACACTTGATTGGATAGTTCTCACAATATTTATATGAACGACCCTAAATCCACGGCCGTGACAGTAACATAAAGTAATTCTTTTTATACATTTTTCTCCGTTTTTAAGAAAGTTATTTCTATAACCAAGAAAAAAATCTTAGTTTTTGAGAAAATTACTTGTCCAGATTAAGGGAAGTGTTTCTACGGCGCAAAATCAATCCCATTTTTCCTTTGCTTTCAGGAATTTTTAGGATTTTTTACTTAGCAACTATTGACCGTTATTGTTGGTTGAATTCCTTGTTCAACAATGCTTAGAAGATCAATAGGCGGCCGCCGTGGTGTGAGGGCAGCGTGCTCAGCCTACCACACCGTAGATCCTGAGTTCACGCCCCGTAAAAAGCAACATCAATTAGAAGAAAATTTTTCTAACGAGTCGCCCCTCGGCAGTGTTTGGCAAGCACTCCGAGCGTACTTCTGCCATGAAAAGTTTCTCAGTGGAAACTCATTTTGCAGATACAGTTCGGAGTCGGCATAAAACAAATAGGTCCCACAACTTGTATTAAGCGCTTTTAATTGGAAATTTGTTTCATCAATATTTAACCGTATGAGCTTGATTTGCCCCGAGCGAGGCTACCTCCTGATCCAGGAGCCGTGGCTGATCAGTAGAAGTGACAAATGTTCGGGGTTGAGGTCGGCAGGCTAAAATCTGTTGGTGCACGTTGGCAGGTGGGTCAATGTCCGTGTGCCAGCTAAATAAGAGATTTAAGTTTTTCCGCTCTCTACTTTCAGTAATGACGACGCTACAACTATTAACCATGCCATAGACCATGTGCCACCAGCAGTCACCTACGATATCAGACTCGAGCCTAAATTGAGAGGAGTTAACATGATTTTTGGTGCAAAAGCGAACCTCCCCATAGCATCTGAGGTAGCTTGGGTACCAATTAGAGATATGAGTATTTACTTATTTTTATTGTAGATGAGGGGCTCTGTCTAGAAATCGGTGGCAACGACCCGACTTTTGTTAGAGCAGTAAGGGAGGTGCTTTGGACGTGGCATGCAGTGAATTGCTGAAACTTTTATCAAGGTAAGCGGTTTTTACCGATCATTCTTTTTCTGATCAATGATATATGCAGTTCTCTGTTAATTTAGTTAGTCCTAGAAAAAGTTTTGGATACGGTAGAAGCAAAAAACTGGTACTTTTGCTGTAGGAACTTAGAGCAACTAAAACTGCAATAGATGTCTCGATAGACCTCTGAAGATAATAACGGCTTTTAACAGCTTTGGCTTTTGAAAACTTATAGGAGAATGGTGGACCTCCTTAGTGGACAGCATCACTTGACCACCTTAGAGCCTGAAAAGACAGTTCTTCAAGAGAGCTAGTAGTAGTAAACCATCCGCCCTACAAGGTGCATTTGAGGACATAAAATCAGCAGGGGCAGCTTCTGCTAAGAAGTGAAAAGCTGAAAGTGCTTTAGGTAGATGAATGATAGTTCGGCTTTATGTAATGAGGCTGTTAAAAGGCACACTCTCTGCACTGTCGGCTGATATTGGCTCCGTAGGAATGCCTGTGTGGTCTACTCTTTCAAGCAAAATAAAACTTCAAACACGGGTGTGCTGGTTATTATCGGCTTCGCAGCATGCCTATTACAAGGATAGCCCACAGATCGGTCGTAAAAAAACTATCCTTCAAAACATCGAAAGCCCTGTTTCTTTCGCATTAAAGATGGCAATATTTGTCGGTAGCAAATACCTGGACACACTGCGAACATAACGGAACTACTTCTGCAGGGATTGACTGAACAGTAATCTGTTCTGGAAACTTAATGTAGGGTATGGGGCTAGGAAGATTTTGGTTGCGTTGTACTGCTAGCAGCAAGAGCTAGAGTTAGTATCTGCACAGTGAATAATACTGGTTGGAATCGCGGCTCTCTGCAATCATAACCCAACTTGGTCAGTTCCATGTTATGGGTTATATTATCCTTAGTTCAGCTATTTCATCATTCTTAGCAACTTCGACAATTATATCGAGTATTTTAGTTTCGATATTACTTTAATCGAGTACCAAAACTATAATTTTAGGTTCGATATCATTATTAAAATTGTCATTTTGTCTTCATCGTTGGTTTATCATCAAATACAGTAACATCCGAGATTTAGAAAAAAGTTTTACTCAAAATGAGAGGACTTCGGTTCGGTTCTGAGCCTGGAGTGGGACTAACGATATTTTTTTATTTAACAATTATTTAGTTCCCTTTTTTGTTTAGTTAATTTTAACAGAGGTTCGTGCAGTGCTTAGTTAATCGGAATTAGTGTTGCCACCTGTCAACCATTTGAGAAAGAATAGTATTTCTTCAGATGCTATTTAGATTGCAAAATTTTTTGTTCATTAGATCTTACTGCAGTAGAGTAGTTGAGTATATATGTTATATATAAGTAGCAAGAGAGAAGGTGAAAGGTTGAGAAAATTTAAGTTAGAGAGAAAGTGAGTTTTCATATAGCTTATGAGGTGTAAACTGTCCTTTAGCATTACTAGAGCAAATAGCAACAGATTAGCTGAACCAAAAAGAATTGTGAGTATGCAAAAAGCGCGTGTTAAACGAATGAAGAATAGAAAAAATAATTGTAATTAAAAACGGAAGTAGTTTTAAGAAATATATTAGTTAAGTTGTACAAGAACAAAAAAATTATACCTACAGATTTAAAAATTTAATGTAGTAAATATGTATTTAGTAGGTATAAATCATACTTTTAGCCTTTGATCATCATTACCTTCTTGAATTCGATAAATCATAAAACATTGCTAAAAAATGATTTATTGGTCGCTTAATGACTTTCTGTGGTTTTTTTCGTCCCAATTTTTTCATGGCGGTGTAATAGTGTTTTTGAGATTCGGTGAGAAACATTTCCAACACTCCTCCTTCATACTATGGAACGATGAAAGTAAATGTTTTTTATGTTTAATTTTACATATACATATAAATAACATACATTTTTAGGTTTTTAGTAACTGTGTAAAATGTGTATGCGTGTGTGTGTGAGTAAAACCAGTTATATGTACATATGTATGTATATTTAAACATTAATACACTGAAGCAAATTTTTTTGTAATGTTTGAAATTACTTTTCGGTCAATGTTACCACTCTTGCCTAAAAGTAGTTTCCTGGAAATTTTTTGTATTTACAGTGACGGCACTAAAAAACCATACTGAGTTTTCTTTCATTTCTATTTACGGAACTTAAAATATTGCACACATAAATATCTCGCTCCCAAGTTGTGCGCAGGTACACATAAAAATTCGAACCAATAAAAAAACAAGGCAACGCCGGGGTGGCCAAAGAAGGGTCCTCTGGCCCTACATCCGGAAAATTCTGCCTCCGCGAGATATAATAACCCAAGGGTTGAGGTTGATTGACTTTTCCGCAGCTCGAAACATTGTTGGTCATCTGCAGTTTCACCATAAAAGGACATTTGACCTGACAATGTAACAGAGTAGTGGGAAGGACGAAACATAAAGCCGAACTGTATGAGTGTGAAATCTTTATACTTTGACTGATAGGAACAATGCCCATTAATTCTTTCACAATATAAGGGGTGCTCTTATGGTAATACCTCGGTTCAAGAATGACAAAGCGCTGGGTAATGACGAACTATCCGCCAAGTTGTTTAAATTTGCTAAAGAGCAAACATAAACTCGTATCCAAAATATGGTCGAAGGAGTACATGCCTCCAGATTGGTAGTGAGCTCTGCCCAATGCACAAGAAAGGCAACTTAACATCGCATAAACTTTAAGTTCTATCTATCTATCGGACGCATATTTGAGAGCGGATGTAGGGGGTGTCCTATAATAAGTTAGGGGAGGCGAGTGGTAGAAAATTTTATCACTTTCGGTCTCCTTCTTCTTATAGCGATAAAGACCCACCACTAAGGTTTTGGGGAGTGCTGGCGATGTTGCTGATCCTTTACCGAAATAGATCCGGCACGTATGGGAAATACCTTTGAAACTTCTAGGCCATTCATCCCTCCAATCCCTAGTTCCGTGCGCAACTTGGAATCGCCAGGGTCCCGTCTGTTAAATATGTGATGATACACTCAAATTTGTAAAAGGATTCGCCTCGGGTTGGTGATGTTGACAGTTTTGTTGGAGGTGTGAGCTATTAAGCTTTGTATTAAACTTAACAGTCCCTTGAACATCAACAAACCCTTGAATCTGGAGTGACTTTTTGCCTTTGTGTATATATATTTAAGTTATTAGTTAAAGCATTGTTGATAGGATTTAAGGAATATTTATACACTAGTTATGAAAGACCACAGATTTTTTCAATGTATTTTCGGAATTTTTTATATTTTGTTTACTAATAATTATACTTTGATAAATACGTAATTGTGTTTATAATATTTTGTAGGTGTTAGAAATTTGAAATTGAAGTCACAGGGTTTAAGATTTGTGAAAAAAATAAATGTTGTTGGCACCAAACCTGCTTGTCATACGCCATGAGCCGGTCACACTTACCTTCTTCTTGAGCATATTAAAGTTATCGATAATAACTCCAATAAATAGATTGAGTGTAAAGAATGAGCCGCATACAATGAAGATAACAAAATAGATGTAGGCATAAAGATTGGCTTCGCGTTGCGGCTGTAGATCGACACCGCGCGCATCCACTGCATCGGCCATTACCTCCATCCAACCCTCAAAGGTGGCCACTTGCAGCAATGCTAAGTAGCCCATGCCTACATGATCGAAAGTGATCTTCGAATTGATCCATGTGTAGTTCTGCTTAATGCACTCATCTCGGTCGTTCACTTCCTGATTGTGGGAAAAAGAGTTAAAATTAAGTAAAACTTACATAGACTGTTTAAAAAAAAATATATTACGAAGAGTAACAAAATTGTACACTGTAAAAAATAGAGCTACATTGTACTTCTTGTGTGCAACGTCAAAAAATGTTTTATGGGGTTTGTATTAGTTTTCATAGTAGTAATTGGTGTAAGTTTTGCCTTCTGTTCTTTTTCTTTGATGTTATTATATTATTATTTCCTTTTTGTTTTCTTAATACTTTTCTCCATTTCGTTTACTAACCGTCACTGGCAGCAATTCACCATCTTCATCAATGCATTTGAAAAATTTACCACCAAAAAATTGTACACCCCATTATGGAAAATATTAACCAAAATACTAAACAAACTAAAAGTACATTAAAAATTGACGGTATTGCATACATGAGAGCATTTACTACAATTCGCATTCCTTGCCACCTGGAATAGAAATAAAACGAAACATATTCATAAAATATTATGGGGGATATGCGTTATATATTTACATATGAATGCATTTCTTGTTTTATTGATTCTTAATATTTTGGAGGACATTAATGTAATTGTAGGACTGAGCGGGCTGTTATGATCTAAGGAATATAATGAAGCTAATTATTTTTGTCAATTACGTACGAACAGTCAAAATGCAACGAGGTGTTCGTAGACACAAAACAGACGTTCCAATTATGTAGATTCAGTTCTATTTTTTACGCCGGGTTTGCATTTCTTGTTTGAATATTTCAACTTTTTCATTAGTCACATGTTGACTTGTGCCGTTTCGCGATAACACGTTCACGCCTCTTTGTAGTTTGACAGTAATTCGTATTCAACTTTATTTAGACATACATTTCGAGGAAAATCAAGTAATGCACTCTGTACAAAGCAATTAACTTAGATTTGTTTAGAGAAAAATATACATATGTACGTAGTAGGTATCTATAACTTAAAGCTCGTGAAATTTGACTCAGAACAGCTAACAATAAAACCTTGTAAACCTTTTTAGAATCACGAAGAACAACATGATAATATAGTTTTGTAAGCCAACTTAACCGGTTTTCAAGAACTGCGCGAGAATATTGGCTCAAAATTAAACTTTGCTCCAAAAAATTTATCTTATAATGAAATTTTTATCTATTAGCAATACATGTATTGAACAAAAGCAAAATCCTTTGTCCTTGTATATTATTATACCCAGCTTTACTTGTATGTGTTATTGGGCTGTAATCGTGGAAAGGAATCAAGCTAGAAAAAACTTCCGTATATAAAAATTATCAGAGTAGGACGAGATTTTCATTGGATCATGTCCTTCTGTCCGTTCGTCGCAAGTTAACACTACAAATGGAGCAATATCAACCTATAAAATTCAGCGCTACAGTATTTTTGCTTTCAAAAATGTTAAAGTCGATTCTAATAGGAATTTTCCGGGATGGAATCTGATCCTGCGAAATCTCTGATTCGCTCTTGTATTCAAGATAGTTGGGCTTAAAGAAGCGGAAAAGTCTTTAACTTTTGTCGTTGCAGTATGTCTGTATTAAGCCATTGATCCCGAAAACATTTTGCAATCTCCGGGTTTCGGCATTTGAAAATGACAATCCCTGTACCACGGGTTTTATTTGGATCATCCAGAGACTGTTAATTTTGAATTTTGGTTCAAAGATGATTATGTAACATATACAAATATGAGTAGTTTCAAAAAAAACCATTTATTAGAAAAATGTCAGTTTCCTTTGAAATCGAATCATACTTGACCAGGAAAAGAGGATTTCATATGGTTTGAAATTGAAACATAGACAAATAAACCAACCAAAAATATGTTAATTTGCAATATGAAGAAAAAATACGAAGATATCCCGAAATCCCGTGATTATTTTATGCAATCCCGGGACTTCGGATCGGACTCTCTGCACTCGATACCTTAGTCTGCACGCATTGGGTGGTATAAATGCTTAAACACGGACTCTTAATAGACCAAATCAACAAAAACACTGCGTTACAAAACGAGCTTTAGTTCTGTCCTATGAACCAAATATACTTTTTCAGAAAGGGGAGAAAAAATAAGAATACAAGTGTATCGGCGATTTTCGTGTACACGTCAGATTTTTTTTATGTATAAAGTATAAAGCTCGTAGTGTCCGTCTGTCCGCTTGTGTGAAAGACTTTGGATCGATTTTTAACCATTTTTCCGTGATCCAAGCGAGCTGAATTTTTGCAGGCAGACTCGTGGAAATGTCTGTACCACGTCAGGTTTTTAAAAAAATAGATTTTTATCAATTCACAGATTTTCTGAATTACAAAGAACATTTTTCCTTCTTTTTCGGCTTAACTTGAAGGGACTCCAAATTTTTAAACTACTAAAGCGTTCCGGAAAAATAAAATAGTTTTTTAACCCATCCTACTCCATATATTTTATTTGTAGTTTATCAATAGTAGCTTTCTAACACTAAACTGTTTATGACTTTTACAACACTTACAGCTGGTATGAGAGATGAAACATTGAATTGATTGCACAATCAATATTCATCATTTAAATTCGTTTAATTCATTGTTTGATACAACACACTCTGTGCCGTTTGTGTGTTTGTTCCGATCAGCTGACAGTTGCGCTACTAGGAGACGTATACTTTGACAATTGTTTTAAGTTCTGTTGTGCGAAAACGT
>JARSSU010033562.1:0-16147 GCA_029619165.1 Eurosta solidaginis
AGGGTGACTCTAGAATGTTTGTACGATATGGGTATCAAACGAAGGTGTTACTGAGCATTTTTAAGAGGGTAGTGGACATTAGGTCTATAGGTGGACGCCTTTTCGAGATATCGCCATTAGGGTGGGCCAGGGGTGACTCTAGAATGTTTGTAACGATATGGTATCAACCGAAAGGTGTTACGAGCATTTTAAGAGGGAGTGGACATTAGGTCTATAGGTGGACGCCTTTTCGAGATATCGCCATTTAGGGTGGGCCAGGGTGACTCTAGAATGTGTTTGTACGATATGGGTATCAAATGAAAGGTGGTAATGAGTTTTTTAAAAGGGAGTAATCCTTATTTCATAGATGGACGCCTTTTCGAAATATCGCCATTAGGTGGGCCAGGTGTGACTCTAGAATGTTTGTACGATATGGGTATCAAACGAAAGGTGTTACTGAGCATTTAAGAGGAGTGGGCATAGGTCTATAGGTGACGCCTTTTCGAGATATCGCCATTAGGGTGGGCCAGGGTGACTCTAGAATGTTTGTACGATATGGGTATCAAACGAAAGGTGGTTACTGAGCATTTTAAGAGGGAGCGGACACTAGGTCTATAGGTGGACGTCTTTCGAGATATCGCCATTAGGGTGGGCCAGGGGTGACTCTAGAATGTTTGTACGATATGGGTATCAAACGAAGGGGTTACTGAGCATTTAAGAGGGAGGGGGCATTAGGTCTATAGGTGGACGCCTTTTCGAGATATCGCCAATAGGGTGGGACAGGGGTGACTCTGGTAGGTTTGTACGATATGGATATCAAATTAAGGTATTTAATGAGGGTTTTTAAAAGCGAGTGGCCATTAGAGTATATGTGAAGGCGTTCTCGCGATATCGACCAAAATGTGGACCAGGTGATCCAGAAAAATCATCTGTCGGTACTGCTAATTTATTTATATATGCAATACACTAACAGTATTCCTGGCACAAGATCTCAAGGGCTGTGATTTCGCCTTGTAGAACTTTTCATTTTCTTCTACTTAAGATTGGTAGGTGTCACACCCCTTTTTACACTGTTTTGTTTTCCAAAGTTATATTTTGCGTCAATAAACAATCCAGTTACCAGTGTTTCATCCCTTTTTTCGTATTTTGGTATAGAATATGGCATTTTTTTCATTATCGTAATTCGATATCGATAAAGTGGGCGTGGTTATGGTCAGATTTCGCCCATTTTTTATACCAAGAAAAAGTGAGCTCACGTAAGTACGTGGGCTAAGTTTAGTAAAGATATATCGATTTTGCTCAAGTTATTGTGTTAACGCCGAGCCGAAGGACAGACGGGGACTCGTGTATGTAAAACTGGGCGTGGCTTCACCAATTCGCACATTTTCACAGAGAACAATTACCGTCTTAGAATCTATGCTGCCTACCAAATTTGAGAAGGATGGTAATTTTTGTTCGACTATGGCAATAAAAGTATTCATAGACAAACTAAATGACAAATGGGCGGAGCACGCCCATTTTGAATAGTTTCTGTTATTTTGGATTTGTTGCATCATATCATTACTGGAGTTCGCATTTTGACTTAATTTGACTTATATGACAGTAAAGATATATTAATTTTGTGTTAAAATTTGAATTAAAAAAAATAAAAAGTGGGCGTGTCTTCATCCAATTTCTGCATAATTTTATTAGCACATATGAGAGTAATAGTAGTAGTTAACGTTCTGCCAAAATTCATCATGATATCTTCAACGGACTGCCAAATTACAGCTTGCAAAAGCTTTTAAAATTCATTCTGTAAAGTGGGCTGGTGCACGCCATAGTCAAAATCTACTAATTTCTCATTCTGTTGGTCATAACGTCAACACATCTACCAAGTTGTCGTGCGCTTATCTGTCTTTTGTAATGTAATGTATCGCACTTTTTCGGTTTTTCGAAATTTCGATATCGAAAAAGTGTGCGTGGTTGTAGTCCGATATCGTCATTTCAAATAGCGATCTGAGATGAGTGCTCAGGAACTAATACACATCTTCATCAAGATACTCAAAATTACTCAAGTATCTGGTGCGTTAACGGAACGGACGACGGACGCGGACGACGGACGGGACACGGACGGACGGACGGACGGACCGGAACGGACATAGGCTCAATCAACTGTCGATCTGATTATTTTGATATATGGAAGTCTATATCTATCTCGATTCCTTTATATAGTGACAACCAACCGTATCTATACAATCAAATTAATATACTCTGTGAGCTCTGCTCAACTGAGTATATATAGTAGTTAATATCTTTACAGTATATAACGTAAATTATGTAAACATTCAACTCAGTAATGATATGGTGCAACAAAATACAAAAATAAAAGAAAATTTCAAAATGGGCGTGGCTCCGCCCTTTTTCATTTAATTTGTCTAGGATACTTTTAATGCCATAAGTCGAACAAAAATTTACGAATCCTTATGAAATTTGGTAGGGCTTAGAATGTAGGACGATAACTGTTTTCTGTGAAAAAGGGCGAAATCGGTAGAAGCCACGCATAGTTTTTATACACAGTCGACCGTCTGTCCTTCCGCTCGCCGTTAACAGGAAAACTTGAGCAAAAATCGAAACTCAGTTCACGTACTTATCCGAACTCACTTTGTATTGGTATAAAAAAATGGCCGAAATCCGACAGTGACCACGCCCACTTTTTCGATATTGAAAATTACGAAAAATGAAAAAAATACCATAATTCTATACCAAATACGAAAAAAGGGATGAAACAATGTAATTGGATTGGGTTTATTGAGGCAAAATATACTACAAAAAAACTTTGTAAACATATCAAGTAGAAGAAAATGAAAAAGTTCTGAAGGCGATATCAAAAGCCCTTGGAATCTTGGCAGGAATACTGTTCTGGGTCACCCTGGTCCACATTTTGGTCGGTATCTCGAAAATGCCTTCACATATACAACTACCACCACTCCCTTTTAAAACCCTCTTTAATACTTTTAATTTGATACCCATATAGTACAAACACATTATAGAGTCACCCCCTGGTCCACCTTTATGGCGATATCTCGAAACGCGTCCACCTATAGAACTAAGGCCCACTCCCTTTTAAAATACTCATTATCACCTTTCTTCTGATACCCATATTCTACAAACGCATTCTAGAGTCCCTGATTCACCTTTATGGCGATAACTCGAAAAGACGTCCACCTATGGAACTAAGGCCCACACCATTTTAAAATACCCATTAACACCTTTCATTTGCTACCCATATCGTACAAACAAATTCTAGAGTCACCTGTGCTCCACCTTTATGACGATTCTCGAAAACGCGTCCACCTATAGAACTAAGCCCGCGCCCTTTTAAAGTACTCATTAACACCTTTCATTTCATACCCATATCGTACAAACAAATTCTAGAGTCAGCCCTGGTCCACCTTTATGGCGATAGCTCGAAAAGGCGTCCACCTATAGAACTAAGGCCCACGCCCTTTTAAAATACTCATTATCACCTTTCATTTGCTACCCATATTGTACAAACAAATTCTAGAGTCATCCCTGGTCCGCCTTTATGGCGATATCTGGAAAAGGCGTCCACCTATAGAACTAAGCCCCACTCCCCTTTAAAATACCCATTAACACCTTCATTTCATACCCATTTCGTACAAACAAATTCTAGAGTCACCCCTGTCCGCCATTATGGCGATATCGCGAAAAGGCGTCCACCTATAGAACTAAGGCCCACACCCTTTTATAATACTCATTAACACCTTTCATTTCATACCCATATCGTACAAACAAATTCTAGAGTCAGCCCTGGTTCACCTTTACGGCGATATCCCTAAATGGCGTCCACCTATAGAACTATGGCCCACACCCTCTTAAAATACTCTTTAATTCCTTCCATTTGATACACATGTCATACAAACACATTCCAGGGTTACCCTAGGTTAATTTTCCTACATAGTGATTTTCCCTTATTTTGTCTCCATAGCTCTCAGGTGAGTATGTAATCTTCGGTTACACCCGAACTTAGCCTTCCCTACTTGTTTTTACATATAAACGACTTCCCAGCCAGTTTTACGCTCGAATTGAGACTTATTAAGGGTTTACTAAAAGAGTATTGCCTTCTGGCGTAGCATGTTTATAAATTAGGCCTAGTCAATGACAACAGATGTGGGAAGTGCTCCTTTTGCATTCATTGCGCTCGCGAGTTCAAACTTCGGCTACTAAAGATGGCAAACTTATCAGATCGCGAGGCAGAAACTAAGGTGGGTCCTAGGAACCTACTAGTATTTGCAAAACAGCAAAACTATTGTATGACATAAGTCCTGGCACATGATTGGGTTTAAGGTTTGGTCGGCAAAACAAATTTTGATGGCATAGCAAATTCAGTCTATGGGGCGCCTCTATTGACAGTTCAGTTCAACAGAACCTAGCCATGTCTGCACAGAAATTTTCTGGAATGATACTTCTATTCATGTATCCAGGTACCACTGTAAGATCTATGCCTAAGTATGTGAGTGGGGGGGAGATATCAAAAGTTGGCTCAGATAATTTGAAATCCTTTAATAAGTTCCCCAGTTTTCACTATCTGCATAGTTTCGAGCTACATATTTTACGGACGTAATATAATAAAAATACTTAGTTATTAAATTTAAACTTATTTATTTTTCATTTTTATTTTAGGCTGAAGAACGTATTTTTGCAAAACAACTAGACAAGGAATATGCTACAATTATTGGCGTACCCGATTTCTATAACAAAGCGATTGAGTTGGCGCTAGGCAAGGATTCTGAACGCCTAAAGGGAAAACATAATGCCACAACGCAGGTAAGAGAATACAACAAGTAAAAGCTACGAATTTATAAATGAATTTATCAAAATTAATCCAATTGGTTTTATCCAACAGTCCATAAGTGGCACTGGCGCTCTACGTATAGGCGCTGCATTTCTCAGCAAATTCTGGCAAGGCAATCGCGAAGTTTATGTACCCACACCCACTTGGGGTAACCACGTGCCAATCTTCGAACACGCTGGACTTTCCGTTAAAAAATATCGCTACTATGATCCCAAAACATGTGGACTGGATGTAAAGGGCGCTTTTGATGATATTAGCGTACGTTTTCTTATTAACTAAGTGCAATGTGAACCGGCATATCTGGCAGGGTTAAATTCAGTTAATTTATCAGTTATTTGCGTTCGTTCGCAAGGGCTTCAAATATACCCAAACAAGAATTTGAGCTTGAGTACCATTAGAGCTCATGTTGATAACTAGCATACTTTCAAAATCACAACCGTTGTTTGAAACAGTGGCTCAACTTGAGCATCATACCGTTTCCAGCAAAGAACGGAATTTTTTTAAAGCGAAAAATGCTGTTACTTAAGTTGAAAAAAGATAGATCCCAACTTGTACTTCAGTGTGTAATTGGATTCAAATGTGAGATTCCAGTACTACATTATTTTCACGTAATTATAATAAAACACGTATAATTTATTTTTAATTTATAAGGCTTCATTACTGCTACCAACCAAGTGTTTTATTTCTTAAGAGAACAGCTGTTGGCAGTGGTGGTACCACCTTTGGCGAAGGTTTTTTTTATAAATCCACCTTAACTCGATGTAACCCAATGTAACCTATCAACTGGAGAAATGTGGTGAATATACATTTGATAACTATAAATTAAATTTTTTCGAGGTTGGAGAAGAAAAACCCCGGCTGAGCGGGTTGTGCGCTGGGCTGGAACCCGCCACGTAAAACCATACTCCCAATGAAATATAACAACAAGTCTCGGATAAATACACTCTCTATTGACGACGACCACGGCAAACGTTTGAAGGACAATGAATTGAGGGCATGCACCTGGAACGTCCGCTCCCTGAATGGGATTGGTGCAGATGTTCTCGTCAAAGCAAATCTGACATCACCGCCATCCAAGAAATGCGTTGGACGAAGCAAGGAAGAAAGAAGATCAAAATTGTGACATCTATTGGAGTGGCCATACGAATAAGCGCAGTTCGGCGTCGGATTCGTGGTGGGAGAGAGACTTTGTCGCCAAGTTCTGGCGTTCACACCTGTGGACGAACGTCTCGCCGAGAAATATTTTTTCGGTGTTTTTTTGGGTAAACTATATCCAGGCGGCTTTAAGCTGTGACTGAAAAACTGATCTGTAGTTTAACTGGAGTTTAAATTTGATTAGATTTTAAGCAAAGTTTAAGCTTAGCTTAACCATATACATACATCTAAAAACCCGGTCTTTGCTGAAAACATTTTCACATGTCTTTCTTAAAAGAATAAAAAAAAACATTTTTCTTTATTTATTATAGAAAATTCCCGAAAAATCCATCGTTTTGCTGCATGCGTGCGCCCACAATCCCACTGGTGTCGACCTAACACAAGAGCAATGGAAGGAGCTATCACTATTGATAAAAAAGAAAAACTTATATCCCTTTTTTGATATGGCCTATCAAGGTTTCGCCTCAGGTGATGTTGATCGTGATGCACAAGCGGTGCGTATTTTCGAAAAAGATGGTCATTTGTATTGTCTAGCGCAAAGTTTTGCCAAAAATATGGGCTTATATGGGGAACGTGCCGGCGCGTACACGGTCATTGGTGCCGATAAAGACGAAGCTGATCGTATTATTTCACAAATTAAATACTCATACGTGCACTCTACTCGAACCCACCCATAATGGTGCCCGCCTTGCGGCCGAAATTTTGAACGATCAAGAATTAAGAGCCATTTGGTTGAAGGATGTCAAAACAATGGCTGATCGTATTATCAATATTCGCGCACAATTAAAACAGAACTTAATTAAATTGGGCTCATCACGTCCATGGGATCATATTACAAATCAAATTGGTATGTTCTGTTATACCGGCATGACACCAGAAAATGTTGAACGTTTGTCGAGGAATTTAGCATTTATTTAACCAAAGATGGCCGCATTTCTATGGCGGGTATAACAAGCAAGAATGTTGATTATTTGGCGCAAGCAATGCACGAAGTTACTAAGTAAAATTATGAAAAAATGTTTGGAGTTATAAACAAATTATACATTAAAAAAGAAAAGTTACAAAGATCGAATGTAATGAAATAAATGAATGCTCTTTTTAGTTGTAGCCTGGTTGCGGTAATAGAAAACTTTTAATAGAAATATGATAAGTTTTAATAAAAATCCATACCTTAGCAAATCATCATGCAAAACGTGCTAAGAATACATAAAGTAGCTCCATATGCGTTCATAAAAATTCGCTCAATAATCAATAGAAGAATGTATTAGTAAACAAGTAAGGAAGGCTAAGTTCGGGTGTAACCGAACATTACATACTCAGTTGAGAGCTATGGAAACAAAATAAGGAAAATCACCATGTAGGAAAATGAACCTAGGGTAACCCTGGAATGTGGTTGTATGACATGTGTATCAAATGGAAGGTATTAAAGAGTATTTTAAGAGAGAGTAGGCCATAGTTCTATGGATGGACGCCACTTAGGGATATCGCCATAAAGGTGACCAGGGCTGACTCTAGAATTTGTTTGTACGATATGGGTATGAAATGAAAGGTGTTACTGAGCATTTTAAGAGGGAGTGGGCCTTAGGTCTATCGGTGGACGCCTTTTCGAGATATCGCCAATAAGGTGGACCAGGGGTGACTCTAGAATGTGTTTGTACGATATGGGTATCAAATGAAAGGTGGTAATGAGTATTTTAAAGGGAATGGGCTTTAGTTCTATAGGTGAACGCCTTTTCGAGAAATCGCCATAAAGGTGGACCAGGGGTGACTCTAGAATATGTTTGACCGATATGGGTATCAAATGAAAGCTGTTAATGAGTATTTTGAAAAGGAGTGATCCTTAGTTGTCCTGCGTTCATAAAACTTCGCTCAAATAATCAATAGAAGAATGTATTAGTAAACAGTAAGGAAGGCTAAGTTCGGGTGCAACCGAACATTACATACTCAGTTTGAGAGCTATGGAGACAAAATAAGGAAAATCACCATGTAGAAAATGAACCTAGGGTAACCCTGGAATGTGGTTTGTATGACATGTGTATCAAATGGAAGGTATTAAAGAGTATTTTGAAAGAGAGTAGGCCATAGTTCTATGGATGGACGCCATTTAGGGATATCGCCATAAAGGTGGGCCAGGGGTGACTCTAGAATGTGTTTGTATGATATGGGTATCAAATGAAAGATCGTAATGAGTATTTTAAAATGGGAGTAATCCTTAGTTTCTATAGGTGGACGCCTTTTCGAGATATCGCCATAAAGGTGGACCAAGGGTGACTCTAGAATGTTTGTACGATATGGGTATCAAACGAAAGGTGTTACTGAGCATTTTAAGAGGGAGTGGGCATGAAGTCTATAGGTGGACGCCTTTTCGAGATATCGTCATTAGGGTGGGCCAGGGGTGACTCTAGAATGTGTTTGTACGATATGGGTATCAAACGAAAGGTGTTACTGAGCATTTTAAGAGGGAGTGGCATTAGGTCTATAGGTGGACGCCTTTTCGAGATATCGCCATTAGGGTGGGCCAGGGGTGACTCTAGAATGTTTGTACGATATGGGTATCAAACGAAAGGTGTTACTGAGCATTTTAAGAGGGAGTGGGCATTAGGTCTATAGGTGGACGCCTTTTCGAGATATCGCCATTAGGGTGGGCCAGGGGTGACTCTAGAATGTGTTTGTACGATATGGGTATCAAATGAAGGTGGTAATGAGTATTTTAAAGGGAGTAATCCTTAGTTCTATAGGTGGACGCCTTTTCGAGATATCGCCATAAAGGTGGACCAAGGGTGACTCTAGAATGTTTGTACGATATGGGTATCAAACGAAAGGTGTTACTGAGCATTTTAAGAGGGAGTGGGCATTAGGTCTATAGGTGGACGCCTTTTCGAGATATCGCCATTAGGGTGGGCCAGGGTGACTCTAGAATGTTTGTACGATATGGGTATCAAACGAAAGGTGTTACTGAGCATTTTAAGAGGGAGTGGGCATTAGGTCTATAGGTGGACGCCTTTTCGAGATATCGCCATTAGGGTGGGCCAGGGGTGACTCTAGAATGTGTTTGTACGATATGGATATCAAATTAAAGGTATTAATGAGGGTTTTAAAAGCGAGTGGCCCTTAGATGTATATGTGAAGGCGTTCTCGCGATATCGACCAAAATGTGGACCAGGTGATACAGAAAATCATCTGTCGGGTACTGCTAATTTATTTATATATGCAATACCACTAACAGTATTCCTGCTAAGATTCCAAGGGCTGTTGATTTCGCCTTGTAGAACTTTTTCATTTTCTTCTACTTAATATGGTAGGTGTCACACCCATTTTACAAAGTTTTTTCCAAAGTTATATTTTGCGTCAATAAACCGATCCAGTTACCATGTTTCATCCCTTTTTTCGTATTTGGTATAGAATTATGACATTTTTTTCATTTTTCGTAATTTTCGATATCGATAAAGTGGGCGTGGTTATGGTCGGATTTCGGCCATTTTTTATACCAAGATAAAGTGAGTTCAGATAAGTACGTGGGCTAAGTTTAGTAAAGATATGTCGGTTTTTGCTCAGTTATTGTGTTAACGGCCGAGCGGAAGGACAGACGGTGGACTGTGTATAAAAACTGGGCGTGGCTTCCACCGATTTCGCCCATTTTCACAGAGAACAGTTACCGTCATAGAATCTATGCCCCTACCAAATTTGAGAAGGATTGGTAAATTTTTGTTCGACTTATGGCATTAAAAGTATTCTAGACAAACTAAATGAAAATGGGCGGAGCCACGCCCATTTTGAAATTTTCTTTTATTTTTGTATTTTGTTGCATCATATCATTACTGGAGTTGAATTTTGACTTAATTTACTTATATACAGTAAAGATATTAAATTTTTTGTTAAAATTTGAATTAAAAAAATTTTTTTTTAAAAAGTGGGCGTGTTCTTCATCCAATTTTGCTAATTTTTATTTAGCACATATATAGTAATAGTAGTAACGTTCCTGCCAAATTTCATCATGATATCTTCAACGACTGCCAAATTACAGCTTGCAAAACTTTTAAATTACCTTCTTGTAAAAGTGGGCGGTGCCACGCCCATTGTCCAAAATCTTACTAATTTTCTATTCTGCGTCATAACGTCAACCCATCTACCAGTTTCATCGCTTTAACCGCCTTTGGCAATGAATTATCGCATTTTTCGGTTTTTCGAAATTTTCGATATCGAAAAAGTGGGCGTGGTTATAGTCCGATATCGTTCATTTTAAATAGCGATCTGAGATGAGTGCCCAGGAATCTACATACCAAATTTCATCAAGATACCTCAAAATTTACTCAAGTTATCGTGTTAACGGACAGACGGACGGACGGACGGACGGACATGGCTCAATCAAATTTTTTTTCGATACTGATGATTTTGATATATGGAAGTCTATATCTATCTCGATTCCTTTATACCTGTACAACCAACCGTTATCCAATCAAAGTTAATATACTCTGTGAGCTCTGCTCAACTGAGTATAAAAACGCATTTAAAATACTGTCAAAATTAATATTAACTATCACGAAACGATGCAAGTATTTGACTATTGTTAGTTCATTTTGTATATGGGGTAAAATAACCCAAGTGTTCTACCCAAAATTTTTTATATCTCCAATTTCGATATTGTTGTACAATTGGACATCAGCTTATGTGTCAAAAACAAAACTTAACAAATAAGACAAAGCGGAAGGCCTATACCTTTCATAAATGCAGCTGAGCAGTGCCTGTTGTCTGCAAGATATAACTATCACTATGAATCTCTTGCTGAACAAGAACATTAGGTTGATCCATACAATATGTACAATATTTGCCCTATACGTATCATTTGTAAATATCAGCTTATGGCTGTTAAAATGGGTCAGAAAATTGCCATAAGATTCTTACCTGAACAATTGGTTGTATGGACTATGCTATATGTAACGACCGATCTCTACAAGTTTTTTCAGACAACAGTACGGCCATATACGAATCATTTGGTGAAATTTTGAAGCTTATATCTCATAATTGAGGAAGATATGACAAACCAGATCGTCAATCTGATCATTCGTATACTTATTGGTGGGTCTATCTTTCCTCTTTAAGGATTTATATTTTGATATTCGAGACAAGCTTACGACGTTTATTATGTATAACGCAACGTGACGCAGGAGTCAGGTGATTATCTTACTTTTTTTCGTATTATATAGCGACGCAAAATTTGAACCTCTCTTTTTGCTGTCAAAATATTCACGTACTGGTACACCCCGTAACGGCATAAACTATCGAGATAGATATCAGACTCCTACAAATCAAAATGGATCTGGGCGAAAAAGAAATCATTAGCCATGTCCGTCACCGTCGTCTGTCCGTAACACCTTAAATTTTGAGTATCTTATGAAATTTGTATATAGTTCCTGGACACTACTTACATGTAACGAATCGTCTATAACCACGCCCACTTCTTCTATATCGAAGATTCCGTAAAACAGTACGATAATTCATTATCAAATTTTGGACAATGGGCGTGGCACCCCCACTTTTAAAAGAAGGTTAATAAAAGTTTTGCAATCAAGTTTTGCAATCTATAATTTGGCAGCTGAGTATGTATGTTCAGTTCCACACCGAACTTTAGCCATCCTTACTTTTTGTAATCAAAAACCTCAGAAATCATTATTGGTGGTACAGGCCTAGAAGTTCAATGTTCGAGATGGTCGGGCTTGTACCTTAATGGTGTTTGTTACGATATATATCCGGCAAAGCACCATCACATCGATAACAATCCCCGAAACTTTTGGGGAGTTTTCTTATCGCTCACAAAACAGCAACAACAACAGTTGGTTATGGTTTTTCGATAACAAGTTCTAGTGTTAGTAGCGAAAGTTGTAAAGTGTCCTGACAGGTTTCCAATCCAGATATTTACGAGAATGGATTGGTAAAAAGTCGTTTCATTTGGATGAACGGTATCTTTGTTATTGGGAAGTACTTTTCTACTTCGGTTCTTAAAAATAAATTTTATTTTTTGTGTGCATTTTTTTTGATTCGTCAAGAAAAATGCATGCATGGGTATCTCCGGAATCCCATACACTTTCAGCAAGCAAAAGTTTTTAACCGGACTATTTGGTCGACTCAGCAGAAGAAGAAAACCTATTAAAATGAGTCACTGATTATACTAATAGTTATACTATAGTTTTGTCACTATCTTTCGTCACGATCCTTATTTTCCTAGTTTTATTTAAAAAAAAGTAATTCTGAGTAATAGTAACACTCAAAGTCATATTTTATTGTGGATTTTTGATAACTATACTCCGTGCTACTTTTATTTTAATTTTCTCATAAATCGGTGATTCTGCTGATTCTCGAACATCGAGTGAATTATTTATTGCGAGCCTCAAAGGTGTATCGCAAATTATCTGTCTGGTAGGCAAGCATCGGTGCAATTCAGGAACGGGGACATCTAAGCCCAGAAGAATTAAACCAGGGGTACACGGGGTGGTGTCCTATCTACGTTGTTCTGCTTCTCCTACTTCTTTACTTTCCTGTTGTTACTGGTGTTGATAGCGGTCCATTGATAATTTGCTTCACTGACTGTTTAGCGTAACCTCAGGACGGGTCCCTTTAACCACTCGCTCTCGCAGGTTAATTATGAGTATTCGGACATATTTAATAGACTTGGTTTTCTTTAATGATTTAGGAGAAATTTAAAGGTGACATCAGGACGGACAAGGCGACAGATTTTCGATTATACCTTGCAAATCTCTTCAAAGCTCTTCTCTCCGCGAGTGGGATTGAACCCGCACTCCTACGATGGTTGAAGTGTTACAGCTAAGGCATGACGTGGCTGAATGTCCATACCGTGTTAACTTTTATATATGACAGTCAAGCAGCAATTAGGCAATAATCTCGCATAGCATAGCATCTAAAAGCGTTTTAGAGTGTAAGCAGTCTCTGGATATAAGCGGGACAGGTAGAGGCATCCATCTACATTGGGTCCCAGGGCATATGGGAATGAAAAAGCAGATAAACTCGCTAAAAAAAGGGCGTATCCCTGGAGCTTGCTCCGTTGATGTCCAATTAGACCTGGCGAAAATTAAGAGACGGCGAGAGGTGCACATGATCGACCAAGCAGGAAAGGCGTGGGTTTCAAGCGCGGGGCTGTAAAGTGTCGAAGATTATGTGCAGGTCTTACAATCTTAGACTAACAAAGTTGCTTCTATCATTAAAAGGAGAGGACTGTAGACTCATGACGGGTATTTTGACTGGACACTGCCTTCTGGCGTCACATGCCTTTAAATTAGGCTTGGTCAGTGATAGCAGATGCAGGAAGTGCGGGCTGGAGGAGGAAACGATCGATCACGTTTTATGCTCCTGCCCTGCGCTTGCCAGGCTAAGTCTCCAGCTATTAGGAGTGATACAGCTGTCAGATCTAGAAGCAGCAAGTGGCTTAAATCCCAGGAAGCTACTTGTATTTGCCAAGAGGACGGATTTATTTTATAACATAGGTCCCGGTTTTTCAGTTTGGTCGTTAAAACAAACTTCTGTTAACACTACGGACTTATTCCGTCTATGTGAGGTCCTCATGGACTGGGCAGTTCAACCTAGCCTAACCTGATATCATAGCAGGTAACAAACGAATTGATTTCCATAAGTTTGGTTGGATCAGCTGTTTTATACCGATATGGATCGGTCAAGTAAGGCATTTGCATGCGTCACACTTTAATAACCTACAACAAAACAAAAATTTTTGTTTTAATTCACAATTACATATTTTATTATTTATTTGTAAATAACAAAAAGAAAAATTGCCATTTGGACTGCTTATTGAACTATACCATATCTCAGCTGCCGTTTCCGAAAACGCTCTATCTTAGCATAAATTCTATGTTTTGGCGTGAGCTAAGATTTTTATGAACTTAGTTTAGGTGAACTCAGCAGTCGATTTAAAAAAACACCTTGCAATTAATTTATCATCACATGTGCCATAAAAAGTTTAACGTCCCAATTATTCATATTTGTGTATAAAGTCGGATAATCGCGGCTCAAAGGTTCCATCGTACCTGATAGCACCGCATAAAGTGTTTCTTCCGCAACGGCCGGTGCACCAGCATCTCCCCAACACGTATCACTTGTGTGATGTGTTAAACAAATTACTGTTGTTGGCAAATTTTTCCCTAACTCCTCATAAAAATGCGCACAAACGTCCCATGGGAATACTTCAAATTCAGCAGATTGTAGTATATGCCAAGTTTCCATATTGTTTGAAGTTTTCGAACCCCATCCGCTAACTCGCAAATTTACGCCCCGGTTTAATTCAGTTTCGCAAATAGATATTGTTTTTATTCTTCCAGAGGTTGTGAAGGTTTTATGCAATACAATCACAGCTAAGTCCATTTCTACCGTTCTCGAATTATAATCACGTGGCCTAATTATGCGCACGCCATCGCGCCTGGTGCCTGCTAGCTCTAAATTGGTTACCCCAGCTACAACAGTGATGCGGGTGCAAGTCGGATCTAAATTGCCCAAGCAAACTGCGGACGTAAGCGCCTTCTTCAAAGTGATTAAAGTTCCAACGCATTGATACTTGTTTTCATAAAATATTGCCACCAAATATGGGCTATTAGTTATATCCCAAGTAATGCCACCTTGAACGCGATAATGCGAATTAGTATTAGTAAACAGGCAGTTAAGGAAGACAAAAAGAATCGCGAGAGAATTGCGTAAATACATTTTTGTTTTTAGATTTTCCGTCGTTTTTTAAGTTTAAGTGAAGGAAGTTTGAAATTTGTGGGTGCTATTTATACTAAATTTTGTTGTGAAAATAAAAATGAGTTTTGAATAGGAAAAAGACAGCCTACTAATTTTTGTGATTGTAGCAGCATAAGTGTGACAAGAAACAAGTCGTTTGTCTAGACATTTTTTTATTTTCCATTTTTATAGCGTGTTTTTCTTCGTGTTACTCACATGCCTGTTTATTTTTTAGTATTCGTATCAGGGATGATAAATGGATTTTTTAATTTCGTACCAAACGAGGAAAAAAAAATTTGTACATTTTTCCAAAAATGTAACAAAAGTCTTGGGATGTGAATTTGAACCAAGTTGGAGCTATATTCTGCTTCTTTATCTAAAAACTGTTTTTAGTAAGGCAACTTTCTAACACAAATTAAAGGTAGTATAACAGGGAAATATGATTTATGAAGAAATACTTTTCCAGTAAAAATAATAAAAGAAGTTTATCGATTGAGCGTACAATTATATACATATATAACAAGTAAGGAAGGCTAAGTTCGGGTGTAACCGAACATTACATACTCAGTTGAGAGCTGTGGAGACAAAGTAAGGGAAATCACCATGTTGTAAAAGGAACCTAGGGTAACCCTGGAATGTGTTTCTATGACATGTGTATCAAATGGAAGGTATTAAAGAGTATTTAAGAGGAAGTGGGCATAGATCTATAGATGGACGCCATTTAGGGATATCGCCATAAAGGTGGACCAGGCCTGACTCGAGAATTTATTTTGTACGATATGGGTATCAAATAAAAGGTATTAATGAGTAATTTTAAAAGAGCGTGGGCCTAAGTTCTAAAGATAGAACGCCTTTTCGAGATATCGCCATAAAGATGGACCAGGAGTGACTCTAGAATTGTTTGTACGATATGAGTATCAAATGAAAGGTGTTAATGAGTATTTTAAGAGGGCGTGGGCCTTAGTTCTATAGGTGGACGCCTTATCGGAATATCGTTATAAAAGTGGACCTGGGTTGACTCTAGAATGCGTTTGTGCAATATGGGTGTCAAACGAAAAGTGTAATAAGTTTTTAAAAGGGAGTGGGCCTTTGTTCTATGGGTGGACGCCTTTTCGGGATATCGTCATAAACGTGGACCAGGGGTGACTCTAGAATGCGTTTGTACAATATGGGTATCAAATGAAAGGTGCTAATGAGTATTTTAAAAGGGAGTGGGCCTTAGTTCTATAGGTGGATGCCTTTTCGAGATATCGCCATAAAGGTGGGCCAGGTGTGACTCTAGAACTTTTGTGTACGATATGGGTATCAATGAAAGGTGTTAATGAGAATTTTAAAAGGGTGTGGGCCTTAGTTCTATAGGTGGACGCCTTTTCGAGATATCGCCATAAAGGTGAACCAGGGGTGACTCTAGAATTT
>JARSSU010033563.1:0-16060 GCA_029619165.1 Eurosta solidaginis
AAAAACAAGTAAGGACGGACTGTCTCGGCTGTCGAGACTGCATACCTTTCATGAATGGGCTGAACAATAATCTTATCCGTTCGTAATCTCCGAATAATCGGATGTATAAGATAAGAAATATATAGTGAACAGATCTACATACCTTAACGATTTTTAAGATAAATATAAAATAAAAAACAGGTAGGGTACTTTGTGTGAGGATGCAAAGTTTCAGGTTTTTTGTGGTCTGCGTGTAAAACTATGACTACGAATCACGTATTTCAAAAATATATGACGTAAACGTAACTATTTGATGAAATTTGATGAATTTTGAAGCTTCTAGCCGTAAAAAAGGGGTCAAAATGACAGTTTATATGAAGTATATAATATATATACACCGATCTCTATGATTTTTTCAGACAACAATATATGCTATATACGTAAGCATTTTGGTGAAATTTGAAGCTTCTAACTGTTAAAACGGGGCAGAAATTGCGCAAAGTTTCTTATCTGAACAATCGGTTGTATGAGATATATACTATGTGTACCACCGATCTCAATGATTTTTTCAGACATCAATATATGCTATACACGTAAGCAGTTGGTGAAATTTGAAGCTTCTAGCTGTTAAAATGGGGCCGAAATCGTAAAAAAAATATATATACTATATATATATACTATATATACCATCATATATATATTATATATATCACCGATCTCTATGATTTTTTGACACAACAATACATACTATATACGTAAGCAATCGGTGAAATTTGAAGCTTATAACTGTTAAAATGGGGAAGAAATTGCGCAAAGTTTCTTATCTGAACAATCGGTTGTATGGGATATATACTATATATACCACCGGTATCTATGATTTTCTCAGACAACAATATATGCTATACACGTAAGCATTTGGTGAAATTTGAACATATCTAAACGATTTTTAAGATAAATATAAAATAAAAAATAGGTAGGTAATCTGTGTGAGGATGCAAAGCTTCACGTTTTTTGTGGTCTGCATGTAAAAACTATGGCTACGAATCACGTATTTCAAAAATATATGACGTAAACGTAACTATTTGATGAAATTTGATGAATCTTGAAGCTTCTAGCCGTAAAAAAGGGGTCAATATGACAGTTTATATGAAGTATATAATATATATACCACCGATCTCTATGATTTTTTCAGACAACAATATATGCTATATACGAAAGCATTTTGTGAAATTTGAAGCTTCTAACTGTTTAAAACGGGGCAGAAATTGCGCAAAGTTTCTTATCTGAACAATCGGTTGTATGAGATATATACTATGTATACCACCGATCTCAATGATTTTTTCAGACATCAATATATGCTATACACGTAAGCAGTTGGTGAAATTTGAAGCTTCTAGCTGTTAAAATGGGGTAGAAATTGCGAAAAGTTTCTTATCTGAACAATCGGTTGTATGAGATATATACTATATATACAACCGATCTCTATGATTTTTTCAGACAACAATATATGCTATATACGTAAGCAATCAGTGAAATTTGAAGCTTATAGCTGTTAAAATGGGGTAGAAATTGCGAAAAGTTTCTTATCTGAACAATCGGTTGTATGAGATATATACTATATATACAACCGATCTCTATGATTTTTTCAGACAACAATATATGCTATATACGTAAGCAATCGGTGAAATTTGAAGCTTATAGCTGTTAAAATGGGGTAGAAATTGCGAAAAGTTTCTTATCTGAACAATCGGTTGTATGAGATATATACTATATATACAACCGATCTCTATGATTTTTTCAGACAACAATATATGCTATATAAGTAAATATTCGGTGAAATTTGAAGCTTCTAGCTGTTAAAATGGGGCTAAAATTTGCGAAAATATATATATATATACTATATATATATACTATATATACCACCATATATATACTATATATACCACCGATCTTTATGATTTTTTCAGACAACAATATATGCTATATACGTAAGCATTCGCTGAAATTTGAAGCCTCTAGCTCTTAAAATAGGGCAGTAATTACGAAAAGTTCCTTATCTGAACAATCGGTTGTGGGGGATATATACTATATATACGACCGATCTCATAAATTTTTTCAGGCAACAATATGTGCAATATACGAAAGTATATGGTGAAGTTTGAAGCTTCAATCTGTTAAATTGGGTAAGATATTACAAAAATCCTCTTTTTCTGAAAAATCGGTTGTATGGAGGATATATGCTATAGTGGTCCGATCCGGTCGGTTCCGACAAATGTCTAATCGGACACCCAAATACACCTGCTCACCAAATTTTATCAAGATATCTCAAAAATTGAGGGACTAGTTTGCATACAAACAGACAGACGGACAGACGGACAGACGGACATGGCTAAATCAACTCAGCTCTTCAACCTGATTATTTCGGTATACTTAATGGTGGGTCTATCTATTTTCCTTTAAGGACTTACAATTTTCGGTTTCGTGACGAAATTAATATACCATTTCATTTTCATGAAAGGTATAAAAATAGGTAGGTAATCTGTGTGAGGATGCAAAGCTTCACGTTTTTTGTGGTCTGCATGTAAAAACTATGGCTACGAATCACGTATTTCAAAAATATATGACGTAAACGTAACTATTTGATGAAATTTGATGAATCTTGAAGCTTCTAGCCGTAAAAAAGGGGTCAATATGACAGTTTATATGAAGTATATAATATATATACCACCGATCTCTATGATTTTTTCAGACAACAATATATGCTATATACGAAAGCATTTGTGAAATTTGAAGCTTCTAACTGTTAAAACGGGGCAGAAATTGCGCAAAGTTTCTTATCTGAACAATCGGTTGTATGAGATATATACTATGTATACCACCGATCTCAATGATTTTTTCAGACATCAATATATGCTATACACGTAAGCAGTTGGTGAAATTTGAAGCTTCTAGCTGTTAAAATGGGGTAGAAATTGCGAAAAGTTTCTTATCTGAACAATCGGTTGTATGAGATATATACTATATATACAACCGATCTCTATGATTTTTCAGACAACAATATATGCTATATACGTAAGCAATCAGTGAAATTTGAAGCTTATAGCTGTTAAAATGGGGTAGAAATTGCGAAAAGTTTCTTATCTGAACAATCGGTTGTATGAGATATATACTATATATACAACCGATCTCTATGATTTTTTCAGACAACAATATATGCTATATACGTAAGCAATCGGTGAAATTTGAAGCTTATAGCTGTTAAAATGGGGTAGAAATTGCGAAAAGTTTCTTATCTGAACAATCGGTTGTATGAGATATATACTATATATACAACCGATCTCTATGATTTTTTCAGACAACAATATATGCTATATAAGTAAATATTCGGTGAAATTTGAAGCTTCTAGCTGTTAAAATGGGGCTAAAATTTGCGAAAATATATATATATATACTATATATATACTATATATACCACCATATATATACTATATATACCACCGATCTTTATGATTTTTTCAGACAACAATATATGCTATATACGTAAGCATTCGCTGAAATTTGAAGCCTCTAGCTCTTAAAATAGGGCAGTAATTACGAAAAGTTCCTTATCTGAACAATCGGTTGTGGGGGATATATACTATATATACGACCGATCTCATAAATTTTTTCAGGCAACAATATGTGCAATATACGAAAGTATATGGTGAAGTTTGAAGCTTCAATCTGTTAAATTGGGTAAGATATTACAAAAATCCTCTTTTTCTGAAAAATCGGTTGTATGGAGGATATATGCTATAGTGGTCCGATCCGGTCGGTTCCGACAAATGTCTAATCGGACACCCAAATACACCTGCTCACCAAATTTTATCAAGATATCTCAAAAATTGAGGGACTAGTTTGCATACAAACAGACAGACGGACAGACGGACATGGCTAAATCAACTCAGCTCTTCAACCTGATTATTTCGGTATACTTAATGGTGGGTCTATCTATTTTCCTTTAAGGACTTACAATTTTCGGTTTCGTGACGAAATTAATATACCATTTCATTTTCATGAAAGGTATAAAAATAGGTAGGTAATCTGTGTGAGGATGCAAAGCTTCACGTTTTTTGTGGTCTGCATGTAAAAACTATGGCTACGAATCACGTATTTCAAAAATATATGACGTAAACGTAACTATTTGATGAAATTTGATGAATCTTGAAGCTTCTAGCCGTAAAAAAGGGGTCAATATGACAGTTTATATGAAGTATATAATATATATACCACCGATCTCTATGATTTTTTCAGACAACAATATATGCTATATACGAAAGCATGTTTGTGAAATTTGAAGCTTCTAACTGTTAAAACTGCGTCTAGAACATTGAGCTGACAAAGTTTCTTATCTAGAACAATCAGCTGTATGTATGCGACTATATACTATGGATATATCAACCGATCTCTATGATTTTTTCAGACAACAATATATGCTATATACGTAAGCAATCAGTGAAATTTGAAGCTTATAGCTGTTAAAATGGGGTAGAAATTGCGAAAAGTTTCTTATCTGAACAATCGGTTGTATGAGATATATACTATATATACAACCGATCTCTATGATTTTTTCAGACAACAATATATGCTATATACGTAAGCAATCGGTGAATTTGAAGCTTATAGCTGTTAAAATGGGGTAGAAATTGCGAAAAGTTTCTTATCTGAACAATCGGTTGTATGAGATATATACTATATATACAACCGATCTCTATGATTTTTTCAGACAACATATATGCTATATAAGTAAATATTCGGTGAAATTTGAAGCTTCTAGCTGTTAAAATGGGGCTAAAATTTGCGAAAATATATATATATCTATTATATATACTATATATACCACCATATATATACTATATATACCACCGATCTTTATGATTTTTTCAGACAACAATATATGCTATATACGTAAGCATTCGCTGAAATTTGAAGCCTCTAGCTCTTAAAATAGGGCAGTAATTACGAAAAGTTCCTTATCTGAACAATCGGTTGTGGGGGATATATACTATATATACGACCGATCTCATAAATTTTTTCAGGCAACAATATGTTCAATATACGAAAGTATATGGTGAAGTTTGAAGCTTCAATCTGTTAATTGGGTAAGATATTACAAAAATCCTCTTTTTCTGAAAAATCGGTTGTATGGAGGATATATGCTATAGTGGTCCGATCCGGTCGGTTCCGACAAATGTCTAATCGGACACCCAAATACACCTGCTCACCAAATTTTATCAAGATATCTCAAAATTGAGGGACTAGTTTGCATACAAACAGACAGACGGACAGACGGACATGGGCTCAATCGAATTTTTTTTCGATACTGATGATTTTGATATATCGAAGTCTATATCTATCTCGATTCCTTTATACCTGTACACCAACCGTTATCCAATCAAAGCTTAATATACTCTGTGAGCTCTGCTCAACTGAATATAAAAACACCTGAGAAAAAGCAAATGACCCCAATTAGGAAATTCATTTAAATATGTATTAAAATTATTATTTTAAAAACAAAGTACCTTTATTTTGCATCGAAAATGTTCAAATTTCTATATTTGTGTTAAGTAAACAAAATTATTTTATGAAAATTTGTAACATCTTTGAAACATATAAAAGTCAACATAAATAGAATTAGAGAAAAAGTGATGCCGTTGTATAATTTTTCACAGGGAAACTTTATTTGTGTGGTTTTTTACTATGATTTTTCCTCTGAATGAAAAAGTAGTTTCGCAGAGAGGCAAATTGAGTTTCAGAGTGGGAGTTCAAGATGGCGGATTAGAAAGAGAAGCTGCCAACGGCAGTCACCTCGTAATTGCATCAGGCATATGTACAATGGGAGGTGGCCCTTATAGGCCAAAGTTTTCCGATTTTGGGGAAATTCCTGATTATTTTGCAGCTTCTTTTAACGTTCGAATCTCTGAAACCGTGGACTAAATAACTCAAATATTCAGTTAGCAAGATGGTCTTATTTACACTGCTTTGGTTGGTAGTATTACTTCGCAATTATAATACTTGCGTTCTTCAATTATGTGTGGCTGCTTGCTTTACTGTTGCTATGCATTATTTAGTAGCAACGTAGAGATGAATCGCAAATGCCAATATTCGTCACACTGCCCTCCACCTAAGCCAAATCTCGATCCGACCCCTGCTAGCCTCTCCAAAAACTGAAGTAAAGTGTGCCACTCGTTCCTGTAACGTGTTAGTAGGGTCCTATCTCCTCAGCTTTGATGGTATTTTTAACTTTTTCCTAACGGCACAACTATAGAAGATTTCCATAAAATAGGAACGATACCTTTATCTAAGCTTTCTTTAACAAGTTGAGAATAGAAAAAACCTGTATACGTTATGGAGTCTTTAACGACTCCTTCCGACACAAGTTTCTTCCCCCTCCAATTTTATTTTAAATTTAATTACTATATCACTATTTCTGAAGTGGATACTTTCTGAAATTTAAAAGCATTAGGGCCATTTTGCTCATCTATAGTACCTTCATTACTAAAATAAGTAGGAATATTCATGCTAATCTCCAATATACTATCAATGAAATAGTTATTCAAAGACTGCGCTATTTCATGTTTCCTCTGTGTAGAGTTCGTCGTTTATTTTAATTTTTTAATACCATTGTTTTCTTAAGCTATGCTTATGGAATTTTCAAGTTTTTCCACATGAGCTTAATATCACCAACACTATGGTTGATTTTGTTTCCATGTACTTGGTCATCTTAATTAGCCGTTTATATTGGCGTTTCGTACTATAATATTCACTCCATTCTCCAGTGGATAGGCTGACCTTGTAAAGATTTAGCTTAAGTTTATTCAAGTTAGTCAGCTCAAAATCATACCACTTGTTCATAAGTTTGACACTGAATTCTTTAAAGTATGTCAGGGTTGTTAATGCGCTTGATAGCGTATTATATAGCAATGTTGCCTTATTTCGATACTCAGATTCTCAAAGTCAGTGTAGTTAAGCTGTCGTAATTCATTAACAAGGCTGTGGCTTGTATAATTTTCCCAGGAATTATTGTCCTCTTTCGTTCTCATCTGAAATAGTTTATGTAATTTGATTTTTAATTTAATCGTTTCATGATCCAGAATCTGAAACTCTTCTAATTTTAAACATGATATAGAGCTACTATCTATAAATAACAAGTCTATCAATATATCTGTGTTATCGCCCTTTCGTGTATAAAAATCTACTTTTTGCTCCATAGCAAAGGATCGAAATAAATCAACTAACTGTTTACTATAAGTTGTGCTCTTGTAAAGATTTATATTGAAATCGCCCACAAAGATAATATTATCCTGTGTTACGCAGTTATTATTTAAAATGTAGTGTAAGTACGTTATAAATTCTGCATCACTCGAACTCGGTGAGTGATATATCAGAACTATTTGGTATTGGGGGAAAATATTTTTAACTTTTAGTATAATACACCAGATGTTCTTGTTTAATGTTCTGTTGTACCTTATTGAGTATTTAATTATTTCATTTATATATATTATTTAATCGCCGGACCCAGATAGTATATTCTCGGCCATGCTACAAGTAGTGCGTACATTAATGTCAATATGAAAATAAAACATACGTTATAAATTCTGCATCACTCGAACTCGGTGAGTGATATATCAGAACTATTTCGTATTGGGGGAAAATATTTTTAACTTTTAGTATAATACACCAGATGTTCTTGTTTAATGTTCTGTTGTACCTTATTGAGTATTTAATTATTTCATTTATATATATTATTTTAATCGCCGGACCCAGATAGTATATTCTCGGCCATGCTACAAGTAGTGCGTACATTAATGTCAATATGAAAATAAAACATAGAATTTCGCATCATATGGTTTCGGATAAAAACCAGGGCTACAAACCGGTTCGAACCGAACCGGTTCATGAACCAAATTTGCCGCTATTTTGGGACTTTAAACCGAACCACGAACCGAACATTTTTTTTCTTAACTCCAAAAACCGAACTGAAGACCACCAAAAAATGATTCGGTTCGGTTCAAAATAAAGTTTCAACAATAATCACTTAACTTATTTATTTCTCGACTTTGCTTGAAAATACTCTGAGATAAAATTGCATACATTTTTTCTCGATGGCAAGGCCGTGAGTTGTCACTTTTTACAGTAATAGCGTCTACTGTTTGCGCCTGTGGTCAAAAGCTTGTGAAAAAATGAACAAATTGACAAAATGAGTTCAAACCCCGTGCATAACAACTTTGTATATGAAAGAGCTTTTTCATTTTTCATTTATAACATTTTTTATACCCAGCTGTACTTGTACACAGGGTATTATAACTTTGATTGGATAACGGTTGGTTGTACAGGTATAAAGGAATCGAGATAGATATATACTTCCATATATCAAAATCATCAGTATCGGAAAAAAATTTGATTGAGCCATATCCGTCCGTCTGTCCGTCCGTTAACACGATAACTTGAGTAAGTATTCATATCTTCACCAAATTAGGTACACGAGGTTACCTGGACCCATAATAGATAGGTATTGAAAATGAGCGAAATCGGATGATAACCACCCCCACTTTTTATATATATAACATTTTGGAAAACACAAAAAACCTGATTATTTAGTAAATAATACACCTAGAATGTTGAAATTTGACGTGTGGACTGATATTGAGACTCTTGATAAAAATTTCGAACATTTTTTTTAAATCAATTTTACAAATATTATTAATCATAAGTCAAAACTCGCTAAAACTATCGTAACAAAATTCGGTAGAGGGGTTGCCTTTACTATAAGGAATTCTTTCAAAAAAAATTAACGAAATCGATTAAGGATCACGCCCACTTTTATATAAAAGATTTTTAGAAGGGTCGTGGACTAATAAAATAAGCTATATCTTTGTAAAAAAGAGCTTTATATCAATGGTATTTCATTTCCCATGTGGATTTATAACAATAAATGGGAAAACCTTCAAATTTTAAAAAATGAGGGTGGCACTGCCCCTTTTATGACTAAGCAATTTTCTATATTTCGGGAGCCATAACTCGAAGAAAAATTAGTGCGCAGCCTTGTAAAACTATTAAGCACACAAAACAAACAACAACAGCATTTCAAGTGTACAGCTGTGTATGTAATGTTCGGTTTCACTCGAACTTATACTTCCTATACCATACGTATTTATAATTATAAAAATTAAGAAATAAAATAAAAATTAACTTTTAAGTTAGAATTCCAATTGCAAAACGTGCGAAGCGCTAACTTATTGGCGGTACTGCCACGTGGCAGTTTCAAATTTCATTTGTCCCCTGCCCAATGGATCTGGGAAATATCTAACGCAAAGGAAATCAAATACTGGATTTCAAGATAAGCCATAATCTTAAGTTTGATTACCTACCTAAAGAAATTTTTTTTAACTATGTGATTATATATACATATAAATATATCAAAGTAAGGTTTGATTCATATGTATGTTTATTTCAAAATATATATATTCAGCTTAACTTAGCAAATGAACAAAGAAGAAGCTGATACGTGTGAGAATTAAAAATAGAAGTTGAATTGTGAAATTAGCATAGTCATAATACTATGCGTGTATTCGATTTTGGATTTTTTGCATACATCTGTAAAATAGTTTAAAAATTAGAAATATTTTAATGCATACTGATTAAATGGTCATGTGGTGAAACAACATGTTAACCTTCTCACTCAACGCCTATGTCTGCTTACTATTCCCGCGCTCAATGATATTGTGACGAATATGTGTGACACTAAGTGATACTCACATCAGTAATCTGATACTAAGTAAATAAAGCCACAACAACAATAAAGCAAGCTGCCACCCTTTTATGTACGTAAACAAATTAATCTTCATGTACACACATACATGCAAGCAGCAGAGAGATACTCACAAACGCATGTCATCATCAGCTGCTACTTCGCTCACATATACAGACGCATATAGTTACACACTACAAATAAACGCGCGTATGGCTGGTGACCAGGTAGAGGATTCTAGAAGAAGAAACGTCTAGACATTTGGGCAGAGGGTATAAAAGCAGCAGAAGCTGAGTAGTCCGTAATCACTTTGATTTAAGCACGCTATCAGTTGCGAAGTATAAGTGTTATTGTGAATTATTTTCAAAGTAGTCTAATAAAGACCATTTTGCATTATTGAATATTGGAGTTATTTATTCAACAATTTAGCGATACGAACGTTAGTAGAAGGTGGCAAATAAAAGGAGTTATACTAAATTCTTTAGAATACTAATTCATAAATTTTAACTACAATAACAAGAAAAATTAAAAAAAAATATAAATGAAAACATGCATTCCATTAGAGGAATTTAAACCTTTCTTTTCCTAAATGTATGCATTTGTCGGTGTTTGCTTTTAATTATACGTTTTTTTGTTTTTGCTATCTAATTCGATCGCTCGTTTGCCAAAATAGCATATATGTATAATATGTATATATAAATCATATATACATATATATTAGGGCGGGTCGATTTAAAAATCGCTCATTGCTCTGTGAAAATCGTATTCTAGGGATCAAAATAAGAAACTTTTCCGAAGGAACCATACCTCTAAAATGAATTCTGATGTCCCCCCCTTTGGGTCGAACTTTTGTGTAGGGGCAATTTCAATTCTACCTGCTGTGTCTTGTGGTGGCTTAAAAAAAACAACACAAGCAATATTACGATCTGCAATTGTGTCACAGTGATACCTTCATTTTTTAAAACGGTTGAATAAAAAACCCACACAACTATGTTTACGACATGCAAATGCATCACAGTGATGCCTTGGTTTTAAAAGGGGGTTGTAAAAACGCTAATTTCTAATATTTTTTTTAATTTCTTTTCTATTACTAAGTTAAATTCATTTTTTCATTTAAAATATACTCCAAAAAGAAAAAAACAAAGGCATTTCAAAGTGGGATTTTTCAAAATTTGCCCCTACGACTCAAAGGGGGGACATCAGAATTCGTTTTAGAGGCATATTTCCTTCGGCAAAGTTTCTTATTTTGATCCCTAGAATATGATTTTCACAGAGCAATGGGCGATTTTTTTGCCTCCGCACAATTCGACCCGGCCTAATATATATATAAATACATGTATATCTATGTACTTAATTTAATAAAGTTAATTTAGCTGCGGAAAGCAAAGAACGATAACAACCACTGCGAAGAGGCCTTCGACGCTTTGTTGGATTTGCGCAAAGACAAATAGATCACAATGTAAGTTTGAATAATAACATACTTCAATTTAACATGCGTTTAAATATTTTTTGCTTAAAGTGTCATATGTATTTTGTGTGTACCACTCTGCATAACACCAATGCAAGTACATGCATACAAACATATATACATATAGAAAAATGCGCCGTCTCAATTCCTTTTTTTAACTCTGTAAATTCTCAATTAAATTTTTGCAAACTCTCGTACTCACTTGTAAATATATGTAAAGAATTTTATTTAAAATGCAGGCCAATTACCTCGAGTTAGATCAGCTGTTGAGGTAGGTCAGGATCTTTAGTAAATTTAGCCCACAAAAAATATTGTTAGTAATTATCTTCTTTCATAAGGATTTGTTAACTTAAGTTTTTTTTCTCTTATATCAACTTAACCTTAGATAGTTATAATGACCTGAATTGCAATAAAGATTATCTAATATGAATCGAAGTGTGGAAGTTTTGGGGCTCTAACAACAACAACAGAGCCATGGTAGGGCAGGTGAAGTGCAGCCAACACATACAAGGGTAAGGAATCGTAGTGGTGTGTGGAGAAGTAAGTACTGGCCTTGAGATGGTTTTTTGTTCTTGTTTCACTTTGTTAGTTGATAGTGTGCAAAATATTATTTATCTTGTTAAGGCCAAGACCGACGTGAAGGTAGTCTGGTTTGTGGTTGCGTTAATGGGGACCCCCCAGACAATCGATGCAAACTCCTTTACGACTGCTGAACTACGGTCACATAACCCCTTCAAAAAACGCGACTACTCCATAAATAGAGTAAGGAATACTCCTTTAGGAGTATAGGAGTTTTCCAAAACTAATCTGTATTCATACAAAAAATGTGCTCCAATTAACATTGCGATGTCCTAGGAGAGGAGTAGGTGATCCCACTCTCGCTTTGCTTGTGAGTACTTTCCAAAGTACTTTCACTGTAGTACTCCATGGAGCACCAAAGAGGATCTTATGCCAAAGTACTAAAGAGGAATAACATGAAGAAAATGGAACAAGTAATCCAACAATTTTGCAGAGACAGATAAAAATGGCGCCCAAGGTGGGGCACGAAACGTACGATTAATTAGTTGCGTACTCTACACTAGTCACAATAATACAATACCTCACTTTTTATTCCCTCTTGAAATATTGAATTGTTCTCTGGCTCGTTGACTTTTTATTATAACATTTCTTTCTGGAAATTAGACACATCTGGCTATATGCCTTAGTTCTAACCAGTGTTTATAAAGAGTTAAATAATCACTATTCTGTGCAGTTGTTAGATTGTGCAAAACTAATTCAAATGCTGGAATTGCTATCCCTACATGCTATATGCGCATAGCATAGACCGCTGATGACAGTGTATAGCGCAACCAATAACAATACAAAAGTTTTAGTTTTTTTGCTTTTTGACATCATAGTCTTGTGATCTCCTTTTGATAAAGTTATAAGGAATTTTGATTGTAGTAAGGCTTTATGCCTTCTAGCTAACCGATGGCCTAATCAACTAATGTTTTACAGACACATGATTTCAATCTTTATCTCACCTTCCATTGTGAGATGCTTTCAATAGTTATTTTTTTGTATACCACATCTCTCCAATGATTTGAAGATATCATTATATACGAGATTAGTTCTAATCCTTAAACAGACAAATTTTCTTTCCAAGCCTTAGATTATTATTGATACTTATTTTAGCCACGCTAGGACCACCTGACCCAAAATAACAACCACACAACCTGGAGAGATTGACTACAATATTTTTTTTTGCTTGCTAAAACATAATTTTTTGAGAGAACAAACTATTAAATTTTATTTTTTGAGAAATTTTTTTTTGTAATTGAGTAGCTGAGTACTTTTTATGTTTCAATAATTATGAACAAAATGGCATAGATGAATGTTATTGTGAGATCGAAATAAAAAAAACGGAATTTATATTCACCTTTTATTTCAAGAAAAGAAGTCTTACAATCTTATAAGCTTCTAAAAAAAACTTAATAATTTTTTTTGCGGTGATCTGCTAAATAATTCTTGTTTATTTTTTTAAACGAGTTTATTTAGCTCGACTTGAGAGCCTAGCTGGCCGGGACGCCTTTGTAATTGAAATTTAAGGAAGTTCCCGATATGATACAAACTTGAAACTTGGAATATAGTTCAGAACCCGATGACAATGCAATAATAAGAAAAAAAACTCCGATAGGTGGTACGTGGATCGAAATATTTCAAAAAGTCGTACTTGTGGTCCGATTTGGTTCATATTTGGAACACATAATACATACATGAATAGAAAGCGATTGTCCAATTTAGCTCATATTTGGAACACGTAATACATACAAGAATAAAAGAGACCTATGAAAAAAATCGGCGCTAGTGGCGCAAGGATCGAGATATTTAAAAAATCGTATTTGTTGTCCGATTTGGCTCGTATTTGGAACACATAATAGAACATGAATAGAAAAGGGCCTGTGAAACTAATCGCCGCTAGGTGGCGGAAGGATCGAGATATTCAAAAAAATCGTATTTGTGGACGGATTTGGTCCATATTTGGAACCAAATATTTTGAATAAAAAGCGACCGATTTGGCCCATATTTGGAACAAATATTACATACAGTCCGGTAGAAGTGACATCAAGATATTTTGGAGTTCGAGGTGGGAGTCGAGTGAAGTCTCTTGAAGGAGTATGTATTGAGGACTTAGATTGTAACAAATTGGCAGGAAAGAGTCCTTGCAATAATGAGTCACTAAATGAACAAAATAATAGGCAATTAAATAAAGACTAACAAGTAAGGACGGGACTGTCTTCGGCTGTGCCGAAGACTTCATACCTTCCCATTCGTATTCTCCTAAACGATTTTTAAGATAAATAAAAAATAAACAAGTAAGGACGGCTAAGTTCGGGTGTAAACGAACATTACATACTCAGCTGAGAGCTATGGAGACAAAATAAGGGAAAATCACCATGTAGGAAAATGAACTTAGGATAACCCTGGAATGTGTTTGTACGACATGTGTATCAATTGGAAGGTATTAAAGAGTATTTTAAGAGGGAGTGGGCCATATTTCTATAGGTGGACGCCATTTAGGGATATCGCCATAAATGTGGACCAGGGCTGACTGTGGAATTTGTTTGTACGATATGGGTATCAAATGAAAAGTGTTAATGAGTATTTTAAAAGGGCGTGGGCTTAGTTCTATAGGTGGACGCCTTTTCGAGATATCTCCATAAAGGGGGACCAGGGGTGACTCTAGAATTTCTTTGTACGATATGGGTATCAAATGAAAGGTGTTAAATGAGTATTTTAAAAGGGAGTGGGCCTTAGTTCTATAAGTGGACGCCTTTTCGAGATATCACCATAAAGGTGGACCAGGGTTGACTCTAGAATTTGTTTGTACGATAGGGGTATCAAATGAAAGGTGGTAATGAGTATTTTATAAGGGAATGGGCCTTAGTTCTATAGGTGGACGCCTTTTCGAGATATCACAATAAAGGTAGACCAGGGGTGACTCTAGAATGCTTCTGTACAATATGGGTTTCAAACGAAAGGTGTTAAATTTTAAAAGGGAGCGGGCCTTAGTTCTATGGGTTGACGTCTTTTCGAGATATCGCCATAAAGGTGGACCAGGGGTGACTCTAGAATTTGTTTGTACGATATGGGTATCAAATCAAAGGTGTTAACGAGTATTTTAAAAGGCAGTGGGCCTTAGTTCTATAGGTGGACGCTTTTTCGAGATATCGCCATAAAGGTGGACCAGGGATGACTCTAGAATTCGTTTGTACAATATGGGTATCAAACGAAAGGTGATATTGAGCATTTTAAAAGGGAGTGGGCCTTAGTTCTATAGGTGAACGCCGTTTCGAGATATCGCCATAAAGGTGGACCAGGGGTGACTATAATGTGTTTGTACGGTATGGGTATCAAATTAAAGGTATTGATGAGGGTTTTAAAATGAAGTGGTGGTAGTTGTATATGTGAAGGCGTTTTCGAGATATCGAACAAAATGTGGACCAGGGTGACCAAGAACAGCATCTGTCGGGTACCGCTAATTTTTTTATATATGTAGTACCATAAACAGTATTCCTGCAAAACTTCCAAGGGCTTTTGATTTCGCCTTCGGAACTTTTTCATTTTCTTCTACTTAATATGGTAGGTGGTCACACACATTTACAAAGTTTTTTCTAAAGTTATATTTTGCGTCAATAAACCAATCCAATTACCATGTTTCATCCCTTTTTTCGTATTTGGTATAGAATTATGGCATTTTTTTTATTTTTGGTTATTTTCGATATCGAAAAAGTGGCCGTGGTCATAGTCGGATTTCGGCCATTTTTTATACCAATACAAAGTGAGTTCAGATAAATACGTGAACTAAGTTTAGTAAAGATATATCGATTTTTGCTCAAGTTATCCTGTTAAAGGCCGAGCGGAAGGACAGACGGTGACTGTGTATAAAAACTGGGCGTGGATTCAAACGATTTCGCCCTTTTTCACAGAAAACAGTTATCGTCCTAGAATCTAAGCCCCTATCAAATTTCACAAGGATTGGTAAATTTTTGTTCGACTTATGGCATTAAAATTATCCTAGACAAATCAAATGGAAAAGGGCGGAGCCACGCCCGTTTTGAAAATTTCTTTTATTTTTGTATTTTGTTGCACCATATCATTACTGGAGTTGAATGTTGACATAATTTATTTATATACTGTAAAGATATTAAATTTTTTGTTAAATTTGACTTAAATTTTTTTTAAGTGGGCGTGGTCGTTCTCCTAGTTTATTAATTTTTATTGGGCATACATGTAAACAATGAATAGTTTATTGGTATTCAATATTGCGTATATTGATCAGA